>VUQR01037093.1:15042-37539 GCA_015108515.1 Hemichromis elongatus
CTTATTTTTCATAGGACAACTCAGATCTCTCCTTTTGGCGCTAATGTCGGTGGCTCTTATTTTAGATCTGGGATAAGTGGGCCAAAGTAGAAACTGTTTAGTATCTCAGAATGATTGAGGACAGCGACTCATTTCTCACGAGGGCTTGATGAGAGATGGGTTGGGAGGGCAAGTGTGAGATGTTCTATATGAAGGAAAGGAAAGAGACAAAGATACAAAGCCTGATCTTTACCTGTCTGGGGTCAGCTCCCTTAGTGACTGCTCTTGTTTCACTACTTGCAAAATAGAGGCTTTTAATGAAGAAGAGTGATCTCTGATCACACTTTGTCATTACCCTGGCCTAATGCACTTAACTTTCATGAGTTTATTTGTAGATTGGGCTGAATTTTCTTCATGTTTTTTGTCTTATCTAATGTTCTTCTCTGCTACAGGATTTTTTCACAGAACTCTTAAAAATAAATATTAACACTTGCTTTCCTCCTCCCCCTCTAAATCTCTTTCTCCCTCATGCCCTGCCACTGGGCTATGATCCTTATCACCTCTTCCAAGAAACCACAGGACACCAATCTGGCATATGTGGGCTACGCCCTGATTTTAAAAAAAATCCTTATTGTATTGCTCAATATTCAAAGTGCAATCCCCTATTTTTTAGGATTATTTGTGGGCTTTATTCCCCCAGCTAGTCCCTGAACTTCTCCTTCAGCAAAAACTTAAAAAAAAACTCTAAAGTTACCTTTTCAGCAAGCACAGGCTGTATATAGAGGATGGACGTAGCTTCTGGGTATGAAAGGCCAATAGTTAAGTGGCTTAAAGTTTATGGTCTAAATCTCTTGCCTTATTTAATACAACATGACATTCATTTTGTAAATTATGGCTGTATTTGGGGATAAATAGATAATAAACAGCATGTGTTTTATGTCATGGCTACTTCATGAAAAGGTTGCTACCATTAGAGCATGCAGTGTCCTCAGTTTCTCAGTCAAGTATAATGTTCACTCAACAAAGCTGTTATTCCAAAGCTAAGTTTTCTAAATAACTCAGTTTGAGGCTTCAAAACAGGACCTCAAAAACCAATGAGCAATGCTATAGTGGCTATGTCTATCTTTTATAAACAGCCTACGTTAGCTGCAAGAGTCCATCTGTTACTAGTGATGAACTTATGAACTGAATTTGTAACTCTTAAACTAACTAATAGTTATTTTTTATTCTTACTAAATTGAAAACCTAAAAATCCTAGTTAATTAGAACTACTTAAACACCAAGATTTTCAGCATTACACCATTTGTGCAACATGACAAGTTTTTGATGCTTTAGTGCCTCTAATATGGATTCTGTATCAAGCTAGTTGGAGTGCTGCTATCTGACTTCTACATTTTTGTAAATGACAAATTAGTGCAATGAAATCTTGAACCAGTTCTGGCAAGGCCAAAGACCAGACTAGTGGGTGGAAAGTGTTGTGTGATGTGGAATAAATTCTCAAATGGCTTTCTCTATGCAACCGTTTCAGAAGCATAGAATTAGAAAGCCTCGGGTCGGTGATTTTATTTACTGTGCATGCAAATGGATGGATGCTGATAGTTAGAACAAGGAAGCAAATGAGCTGGTGGGGAACATGGGAAACAGAGAGGGCATTCAGGAGAGAATGCGTGTTTATGTGCGTTTAAAAGCAGATAACATCTACCAGTGGTGGATGGGATTCTCCAGAGACATGTGGGTGGGCAGGGGTTACAGTTAACGACACTTGTTTAATTCCCTTCCCCTCCCATAACAATTACTGTTGTCCACTAGTCCGACTTTGCTAATGAGTTGCAATAGTATTCGTTGGAACTTGTTACACAACTGGTAACATCTTACTGTTCATTGCAATGGCATTTATAAACCTCAAAACCACTATTGACTGAACTGCCTTGTTACTATGGTGACAAGCCGTCCAACTATGTCATTGAAAGCACCCCCACCGTTGGCATCTAAAAGGTCAGCCTTAATGGATAGTTCTGTGTATCTGAAAGGTTGTTTACATAGGTATTATTTCATTTTTTGGAGGTATATATGTGTGAATGCTCTTTGATGACGTTTCCAAGCCTCCCACACAGGGAAATATTGCACATTTTTGGAGAAAAATAGCAGGTTTTGGAAATGCTTTAAAGGTGTAAGATGATTTTTTTTTTTTTTAACATTTCTCACCTGCTTGTTTACTCAGGGGGAATACTTTTGCATCTGCAAGAGCCATCATAAATAGAAGTGAAATAACATTATAATAAAACCTTTCCTCTTTGCCCCTATTTCCATGCAGATTGTCTTGGTTTTATTGTGTGCGGTAATGATATATATCGCGATATATTCTTTTCTTCAGTATTTTCCCGCAATATAAGGTGAACTTAAAATCCTTTCATTTTCTTAAAAATCGACAGTGCGGCTTATGTATGAATTCTGGTAGTGCTTACCGACCTCAAACTGATTTTATGTGGTACACAGTGCTCAAAAATCTGTCAAAAATGTTTTAGTACGACTTTGGCGAGCTATGAAGCCGCACCACTTGATGGATTGTCGGAGCATTACAGCTACCGTAGTTAGGAGCCTCGCGGAGTAATCTGGGTCCAAGACCAGGTGTAACAATTATGTTTAACATCCAGGCATCCATGAAGACACAATTGATTAAATTTAATGGAGTTAGATTCTAACTCCACTAAAGACCAACTAACTGTTAGAAGTTAGCAGGAATTAGCTCACTAGTTTCCACCTAAACATGATATACCATACTCTGACTGAGAGGTATCTGACAAAAATAATACGTACAGCTCTGGTATCACTTCCAACATTAAGAAAGACATCAAACTAAACAGCAGTGACCTTTTTAGGGTTACTGAAGTTCAGCTAACTGGTATATAATGATGTGCAACGTGATCGCTAGCCACATAGCTATGTTAGCTTAACATAAATTAAAGCTAGAGGATAAACACTAACTTTTTTTCCACTCGATAAAAATTAACACGAAGGTTCCTGATGGTTATGGACAAATGCAATTGCATGGCAGGATGCTGTAAACGGACCAAACTTCAGTCAGGAGAATAACTGAGATAATCCATCCACAATACGAGGTTAGTCATTAAAATACTGCAAAAACATGGGAATAGAGCAGTGGTGCTGCAGTGGAACCAGTTATGCTTTGGTATCTTTTGGGAACTACCCTATCGCATCCATTGAAGTGTGAGTGTGGGAATGTTAGGATAAAACCTCTTAAGCATAGGAAAGGGCGCTTTTATTAATATGTGTTTGTGAAAGGGTGAGAAAGAGTGCTATAGAAGTACCAGTCCATTTTACTTTTGGACTTATTTGAGAATCAAACATTATGTAGTGCAGAAGTTGGGAAGAAAATCCTGGGGGCCGGAATCTTTGAATCTACCTGTGTTGGATTTTTATATGATTAAATACCATAAAAATTTAATTGTGTATTGAGGATATAAGAACCTCACAGCATGAGCACAGTTTTAGGTTTAAATCTAACATGTTCTTGTTTGTGTGTTATCTCTAGGTACTCCACCTTCCACCCACATTTCAGTCTAAATACATCTGCAGGCTGCTTCTCTAAATGATTACTTAATTTCTTATGGTAGCTCCTCACTTTAATCCTAGCAGTTTTGTGGTGTTTTGCTGGTACCAGCTTTTGGGGCCAGTCTTTTTTAAATGTTAATCAACAGAACTGGATCTGTTCTAGATTAGGTACCAGCACCACATTGGAAAATAGGGATGATCTCCTTTATATGCTCTAAAAATACTTTTAAAAGTCATTATTTTAGAATGTTCTTCACATGAAGCGGTCAGGATTGACTCTAAAACATAACAGAGAGAGCACATGGCTGTGTTTACTGCCCTAATGCCACTCCACAAAGGCACCAATCCTCTGTGCTTTGTAAATGATGTAAGGTAATGTGCATAATGGACAGAGATTAAGGTCATGGCACAGCATCCCTGATTCCCTCCAAGTCTACCTCTATGCGGTCTCAACAAGCAGATACGTATCTCCTGCTCTCCTCTTTCTTCACTCAGCCTGGTCCTGTTAGCGCATGCTGACCAGTTGAAGTGACAGGAAATGCATAACATGAAAGGGAATAACAAAGGACTAGAAAGGGCATTTGGCCAAAGGCTTCTAACAGTAAGCAAGTCCATATTAATCTATATTAAACCTCAAGGGGGGGTTATGGAGGGTATGATTTTCACTCACAGTTCCCCGATGACCCTCTTCACGCTATCCCTCATCCTCCTTAGCAAAGCCAACACCTATCACCCCACCAGTCCTCCCCTCGTTCTTCTCAGTCCACTCTCTGGGTTAAACATCAAACAGCGACCTTTGATGCAGCGAGTGTTTGTGTGTAAACATCAGCTGTCTGGGGGACTGTCAACATGCACTCCCAGAAAGAACATCTTGCTGGATGGCACAAATCATGCTGGGACTGGACAAGAGGGTGCAGTGATCTTTCCCTCCGTGTGGACAGCCAGGAATGTCACTGTGTTGGTCTTACTCACTGTTCCCAGTGACGCAGTCTGGTTCCTCTCCGGGCTCCCTGCCCAAAGCAATTTAATGGTATTTGTGGTGGCAAAAAACTAATTGAGAAAGAAATTAGTTTGAAAAGAAAAAAGAAAGATGAATTGCTTTGCTGAAACCACACATTATAATTGCAGTGTGGACACAATGAATGGGCTTCTGTCTACTGGGGGTTACGTATGTGTTTGTTCCTCCCTGTTTTTGACAGTTGGGGCATTTTGAGTAGTTAATGACTCTGGAGACCAACATATTATTCATGGCATCTATCTGTTTATAGCAGTTTTGCCCAAACTTTTATTAAATTATTTATGTTTTTTCTGCTTTTTTCCCCCCAAAACAAAGAAACAAACTGTACAGCTTTTGTGTAAGAAAGCCAGTAGTGTGTTATCCTAAAAATCTTGCTCTCTTAATGATGATATAATCCAAACATTTTATCACCTCCTCTTAGCTGCTGTGCTGTAGTCTTGTGTAATGTACAAACAGTTAGAAAAAAGCATAAATATTGACTATGGGTAGAGTGATTTGCCACCTGATTACACTGTACACAGTGAGTTCAAAATGTGCCATAATGCCCTCGGCAGCTCGTGCATGTAAAACTCATGATGGATGTCGCAGGCTTGTAGCATTGCAGCACACTCCCTTAGACTTTCAACATTTTGCTCGATAAATCCCTCACTGTCTGTCGGTGCCATGTTCCGATCCAGTCACTAATTTATCGCTTCAGGGATCATCTTTAATCAAACAGTGTCGGCCTTTGGCCAGGGAGTGAAAAAAATACCGTCTAGTACATTCCCCTGGTGTGCATTCATGCATTTCTAAACCCATAGCCAAATTCTTGTCTAGCTGTAGTAGTTGACAGAAATCACAATGCACAGTGCAAGGACATCTTTTAACCCTGGCCAGTACAGCCAAACAGTGGCCACATTTGTGATGAAAATTGAGGGATAGGATTAGAAGGGCAACAGTCGGGCAGCAGGGACAAAAATGGGGGGTGGGGGATAAGAGGAAGACAGGATCTGTGGGATGATCAGGGGGTTGTCAGGATCTGAACCCTGCACTGCACCTTTTAGCTGGCTTTCCACCCCTCCTGATTTTGCTTTCAGGGTCAGTTGTTCGTAGCTGGAGTCCCAGGACAGTCACACTGATATAAGCATATTGAGAGAAGCACTGAAGCATGAATCAAAACAAATAGGATTGGTCCCAATCCCTGTTTCATCAACACAGAGAAGACATAGCATTTTGTTGTTGCTGCTCTATGAGTTGTAATCTCCGATTTTCAGGGCAGTAACTGAGACTTTTTTTTTTCAGTGTTTATCTGCTTGCAACCTAATAAGCTTTGTACATGTTCAAGCTCTCAGTTCTCCTCAGTGCATTTAGAAGGAAACCCTAAAGCTAAAAGAAAGGATGTGCAAAAAGATGACAGTAGATAGTCTGCTGGAAATGGAAACTAATATTTTGTAATGTCTCTTTTGTAACATGCTGTTCTGTGTAGATATAGTTCAATTCCAGTAATTGGGTTACTATAAGGAAGTAAATATTTAGAGCAAGCTTCTTTACATTTTTTGTTATAATACTATATGTTTTCTTTGAGAAACCAATTCATTTTATAGTACTCTGATGGTTATTGAATTTTTATTTTAAAAAAAAGAGACTATGAGACTATTTAGTCGCTAAAATACTAAAAACAGCAGTATGACCCTAACCATACAGTGCAAGAAATAGATTGTATATATTATATAATGTGACAAAATTATTTGAAAAGTGATTGAGAAGCACTGTAGAGCTCCTCCAGATGCTACCAGGTCATAGTTGTCAAGTTGCCATACTTCAATAAAGGGAAAAAGAAAAAAATAATAATAAATAGGGACACGTGGGTAAAAAAAATGCTGTTACATTTCACAGTAATATAGTTTTTACTGAGATTATAGTAGGAATAGGAATAATAAAAATAATTGCAACCACAAAGCTGGCAGTATTATACTGTAAAGCTTATATTATATAAAGTACAGTAGTTTTACAGTAATAGTAATAATAATAATAATAATACATAGGCGCCTTTAAGAACCTCAAGGTCACCTTACAATAGCACAAGGACAATAGCAACAATGCTATATAATAAAACATGGCAAAATAAAATGTATTAATTAGATAAAAAAAACCTATTAAAGCTTGATAGTGGCTAATTAAGCTAAGAAAGCTGTAATTTTCATAGAAATTTCTTAGTGTGTACTCGGCCTGATGGTAAGTTGTTTTTTGTGCTATTTTAAATAGTCATAAATGGCATTGAAATATTATAGTTAGGATTGTTGATAACCTTTTCAGTAACTTCTATGTCATTTATCACGGGTGGTTACACGTGACGCTGCAGATGAGTAATAATAGCTGCTCTGCCCTCCATTTGTGCCAGCCTATTGACCTCTGCTACTGCTCTTTGTCAGCTACATACTATGACACATCTGAATATGAGTGCATGAACAAAAGCAGAATTTTTCAGTGATTGCAGGCTGTTGGCCATGCTACTTTCCTCTATGAAAGCTTTGACTGGCACCTTCCCAGTTATGGGTTGTGGCCTGGCAGGTGGCTTCCTTACACTCATCAGCCAGTGGCGCAGTATTTGTGCTGTGATGGTAAACCAACAGTCTCTGGAACAACAGGCCAGCAGTTATCAGCAGCTAATTACATAAATGCTGGGGGGCACTGTGAGAGAGAGAAGAAAGAGTGGGGCGAGGTGGATTGTTGTCTGAGTATGATGTAATTCTGCCAGTGGGTGCAAGGTAATTACATTTTCTATTTGGGGGTCATTGGAGAACCCCTCCAGATGCTATCTGCTGCCCATCTGTTTATTCAGTTAGCCGTTGGTGGGGCCAAAGGTCACTGCAGAAGTGTTATGTGAAAGCTGAGAAGCAATATGCAGCAGCCTCTCTGACTTATGGGAATTCACCGATTTGACAGAGCTACAGCTGGGGTTAAAATTTGCGTAGCCATGTCCTTGACCCCCCCTTGAAACAGCTGGAAACTCAACAAGCGGGTGTTTTCTAGTGCAAAAAGCCCACCAGCATTATATGCTAGTAATTTTAAATAGTTAATCTAAATAAATAAGAATTAAAGAAAAAAGACAGACAGAAAGAAATGTGGTGTAAATATGCTCATAGACGAAATGTCTCCTCATAATATAGATTAAAAAAAATCACACATTATACAATAAATCTCTATAGCAGAAATTATAAAACAGTAAAAAAACAAAACAAACAAAAACACACATGCACACATGCACATAACCACTCACACACGCATACACAAAAACACATATGAGGGATCATTTTTCACCTTACTGTATTACTGACTTCAGTTGCCAGATTGCACTTAGAGCACCACATGGGGTTCTTCCATTTGATTTTAAAAGGCTGTCTCCGGGGGCACGACTGAGAGAAAAGGGAAACATCACGGCTTTGCTTAAATTAGTTGCCCTTCAGACTTCATATTCAGCTAAACATCAAATATGTCCAAGAGGAAGGGAAGATGATATTTAGCAGAAATATTTAAGGTTGTATGGTGGTGCTATATAAAAAATTGTCATGGGCTTGATGCAAAAGACATGAAAAAGATGAGTCGAGTGCAACAAAATACATTTTCATGAGTTAAAGAAACACAAAGACGTGAGGTATCACATAACAACCAAAGTTGCGATAAGAGGTTAAAATGTTCTTTATATTTTCTCATAATATTTATAGCCTGGCTGATACCCGTGTACATCCATATCCTATAAAGAACTTTTTTCCCCCTTATGTATCTGACTTAATTAGTATCTCTTGTCACTGATCCGTTCTCCATCCTCTTCCCACTCATGACATTCCCTGCATGTACATAGAGGAGTGCAGCGGTCCTAGAAGAGACCCCAACTACCAAATATGAAAAATTGCACTTGAAGTAAAAACCAATGGCTCTGTGGTGTGCTGGTTAAAAAATGTTTCTTCACATACAAAAGATCCTTAGTTTGACCTACAGGAGGTCACAAGCTAGTGCAATTCAAATGCTAGTCCCAAGCCTGGAGACATTAGAGTGTTTTATCAGGAAGGCCATCAGGCCATCTGTCCACTGTGGCAACCTCACAGAAAATAAGGCTGCAGCTTAAAGCACTTTCTTCTGGAGATGGAAATAATTGCCCCTTTTCTTACTGATATTAAATTCATATAGTTTCTAGCTGAACTTTGAAAAGAATATATTTCAGCTGCCGTATTGCACACCCATGGCCTGAATGTAGGCAGATGTCATAACTTCAAATAAACATTGTACAAATCGATAGCCATCCATGCGATAGTGATTTTACAGTTATGCCATCAGACAGTATGAGATTCTGCGTCATGCTACCATCATATCACAGAGCCGCACACTGCTTGATAAGATGACCCAATGGAAAGTGCTACAGTGCTACGCAAAGGAATGTTAGCTAAAAATGAAGGAGATCTGAGGTGTGTTTCATTCTGTGCTGTCTTCATGTTAGGGCCAGATCTGCACAGCACACTCCTCTCGGGATACCCGTCTATTAGCACTGGTGCAGAGTTTTAGAACCTTTCGGTCTCATCCCACAGGGACTCCTCCGATCTAGTTTATGCTGTCCTACTGAAACTGCTTTTTATAGACCCAGCCACAAGAGCACCAGCTTAGAGGATGGTCTTTGGGGAGTAGACCCATATCAGCCCATCTGCATCCAGGCTGCGATGGAAGAGAGTGCTGAGCTAACACACATACTTGTACTCATTCAAAAACATGCAAAATCAACACTTACCAGTGACTCAGTACTATATTGGCGTTACACCTGGCTACTGAAGCGCTTTGTCCCCAGTTAAACTTGGAAAGTTTTTATTTACACATGAAAAAAAAAACTGTTGCATAGGTAAACTTCATGTAAGAGCACAGCTTTGGGCTTAACCTCCTATTTCCCTAATACTATGTGAGAAAAAAAAAAAAGGTGACTTCAAAGAGGAAGTGGTTATGCTGTGTGCTAGCTCATGTAGTCTATTCAGGTTTGCATAAACAAAATAAAAAAACTTAAATTGTGAGAACATGGCTGTGTGCCACATACGAGAAAGGGCAACTGCTGGGTGATTTTCTGACTTAATTTTCTTGCCATTATCCTGAGTTCATATCTGAAAATAACTTTTAGAAAAACCAGTACAAATAATTAAGTTTAGCCTAATAGTCTTTTCTGTTTGTACCTCTCACACAATGCATACGCAGCGCATTAATCAAATTCAGCTTCAGATAAACGGAAACAGCTTTGACGCTCTGATCTATGAACCAATCTTTTTATTGAGACAATAACTCTTTGTGAAACCTAGTGGGGTGCTGCTGGCTCTTGGGGAAGCCTGCGGGCATACACCTGTGGAGCTGCTGAAATGCCACCGCAGAGGCCTGCTTAGAGTCCCTCAGTGAAAGTCCACTGCAGCTTGACTGATCTTGGTAAAAAAACAATTGCTGCCAGTGGTGGAGTGTTTGGGAGATTGGGGGCAGGGGGTTTAGAAAAGCAGTGAAGGGAGGGGATAGAGGGATAAAGCTCTGGAGTAATCTCACATGCTTTGCCCTAGTGTTGCCATAAATGAGGAAGTCACATATGATATTATGTAACTCAGAATGGAGTGGGTTTTAAGGTTGGAAAATTACTAGATTCAATATGCATGTTTATGCATTGCCGGCATCACAAAAAAGCAGCAGGTCACCACCATCACCACTGCCGGCATCCCTTTGTGTACGTAAATGTGACAAATACATTCATGTTTATAAACACTGCGATTTTATTCATTACATACATTGCAAACTATGCCTTATGCTATAGGAGGTCTTGTGGCATGTTGTGACATTTCATGAGACCACCATGCTGAGTGTTTAGATGACAAGATTGCATTTGGATAACAACCATTTACACACACAAACACATGCACGCTGAGCATGAGGACAGTTAGTGCTGTTGGTAACTAGATCATCATATTATGCTTCACAGTGAAGTCACAGAGAGCAGTTATCCCATTCAGTCATTTTATTGACTGTGCATCAAGACACGTGCTGTTTATCTCATCCTTCCTGTCTTAATCACCATTTGAGCAAATTATTTCTTTAAGCAGCTTTCTCTTTTAGTGACAATTATTGAGGTTGAAACTTTGGGGGTCCTTATCTGGCATTTAGAAAATATAATAATATAATAGGCCTTTCTCTTTGGCTAAGAATAATATTTGCTAAGAAATATCTTTTATGAGTGATACTCGTGAAACCGGTTAGGAATTGACCGATCTAATGCGTGAAGGAAATGATAGAGAAGCCAGGAAACAAACAAACAATAATGTAGGACGTTTAGTCCATAATAAAGTAACAGTTTTCACTTTGATAAAAATAAGCTCACATCACAGTAAAGAAACCAAAAAAGAGGTGTGGGAACCAACAAAATGTGACAAAGTAGTGGAAACATCCATTACAGTCTCCCTGAGGTTCTAATGGCTTACTTTAAAAAGTTCATAAAAAAAAAAAGAAAATCAGAAAATATCCACTACTAATGATCTAGTTTCCAATATTTTTTTGGTATTTTTGTACAAAAATTGACACAGCAGTCAACAATTAACAAGCAGCTAATTGACTAATCAAGTAATTACAGTTAATAAAATCTGTTTGCAGAACCATCCATATACCTTCCTGCTGGCCCTCCAATCTCAGTATAATCTAATAAATATACAAATACACAAGCGTACTAATACTCTGCCAGACTTGAATACAGTCCTGACTTACTTCCCCGGGACTCGGGCACAGGCTTGGTCATGTCAACATCTGGTATTTGCTCTCTGTCTCTTGTGGCTCTCTGTTTGAAGCACCTCAGGCTGCCCTGGAAGGCAGTTAGCAGGTGTCATGCAGGCAGAGCCAGCAGGGTTCTTATCAGCGTGAAGCCCCAGGCCTCCACACCTAACCAGGGGAGACAGGAAAGGCAGAGGTGGGGTCAAAGGATGCTCTGTGGATGTTTTCCTTTTACTCATCTAATGACAAAAAAAAAAGGAAATGGCAGACAAACCAGCAAACAAAAACATACTTATATGATTTGGGTTATGACACACTGTGGTGTTGAAAAGGAGAGGCGAACAGTGGATGAGGTTAATGTCACTGTCAAGGAATGAAGAATAGGATGGATATGGAAGTAAACAGGATAGAGGAAGCAACGGATCGAGCAAGGAGGAAATGAGAGGAGAATGAGAGAAAGACAGATAGTGTGAGAGATCCAGGGGAAGCAGGAAAGCCTGAAGTTGCGTGATGAGATTAAAATGTGTGTCTGGTGTTATAAATAAGGGTGAAATCCATGCTTGATTACTCCATGTCGTCGAATTTTACAGAGGCAGATTTCCACCACGTGGGCCGTGCAAGCCTCTGCTTTGGCAACATGCGCCTCGCTGTGATGACGCACACGACAGAAGGGAAACAAACACAAACACAACTCTCCATATTGAGCCAGGCTACTTAACTATATTGCTGCAATGTTATGTGATGTGGCTTGCTCCACAGAGGAGACTAATGCCACCCCTGCTTTTACCTTTTTAAAATGTGTTTTACATGTTCAACATTTTTCAAAAGTAAGTCGTTTGCGTATTATGTTGATCTGTAGAAAACGCAAGCCAAAGATCTGAGCTGTGCTTGTACATTTTCTCTATAATTTTCTTTGCTGTGCAAAGGAAAAATACTCTGAAAAGTAATTCTCCAACCCAAACTTATCTTTTGATTATCAAACAGTCACTTCCTGTTTGCTTGTTCAAAGTTTACAGTCTGTTCCAACATAGGAAACAGAGACAGTGAATGTGAGCTTCGGTGTAAATTTCCCTCAGTCATTGCTAAGTTTCGTGCTGAAAAGTCCTAGTAAAACATGCACAGAAACTTTAAATGTCTGCTGCAGAGTAAGCAAGCCTTTCTGCTGCAAGCCTGTCTAGGTGGAAATAATGATTTCTTTCAAGAAAAATTAAAATGTAGGTTAATTTTCTGATTAAATATTTAAAGAAACTAGTTTTATAGATCTTTCAGTTATGTGCACCAGAATTCCAGGAGCTCAGTGTTAAATAGTCCATAGATATTTGCTTCATATATACTAACTGACTGATAAGTGTAACTGACAACTCGTGAGAAAACCCTCCATTAGTACACTTGCTGTATTCATATTAGTGTTTTGATGAAATGCAGCTAAATGCACTTTTGTCTCTGTATCTATGCAGGGCCCTGTGTTTTGTGCAGTGGGTCAATGAGCCACAATGAGCACTTCTGGTGAGTGAATTTCCACAGACAGGCCACGATACTGTGGAGCTGTAGGAGTTTATGGGCACAGCTGTGCATTTGTTCCCAGGAACAGAGAGTTTGCTGTATACAGTGGCTCGTGCTGTAGAGGTGTAGCTCAGACCTGCACTTTGTCTGGCCCCTTTCTGCTCTTAGGCTGTCAGCTACCCGAATTAGGCCTCCAAGAAGCAGTCATTGGGGATGGAAAGGCAGTGAGAGGATGGGAGTGTCTGGGCTGATTGCTATGGTTCATTTAATCTCTTTTCTATGGACTCTCTGTTTGTGAGACTTCATATTTGCATGTTTGGCATGCACAGGTGGCAAAACATGTTTGCGTCAATGTGAGGAGAACATTCATTTCAAATAAACACTCAAAAGAATAATTTTGTTCTATTTCACACCACCCAGAATTCTCTTTGTTTACTCTGTCTTTAAAGTCTGAGGTTTCTAAATGATTCGTCTATTGCTACTGCCTGTTGCGTGTGCTCTGACGTGACCAGTACTGAACACTCAAAGTCACTGTTGGCTCCTGACCTGTCAAATAAATCTGAGGTAGGACTAATGAACTCCTTGAGGGCCCAGCATGCCCTTCACCAGCATAAACCGTCAACATAGGGATCCGTGTGATTGATATTGCTTTGTGCTGAGCATTATTAATAATATAGTGTTAGTCAGTTTTGTTATTCATTTATTTATGGCTGCCATTTGTGTTGTTTGTTCGCAGATCCGACGCAGGAGGCCGACACCCGCCACACTGTTCAGAGTAGCCGACCAGTCTTCTCCCGAGGATGATCAGTCCACCCATCAGGTAAAGGTGAAGACAAAACACTTTTATACAAGTGTCTTTGTGCTCTCATCCATCCTCCTCCATTAGATTTCAATCCTATTAACCATGTAACTGCTTTACCTACAACATATAATTTACTTCATGTCATAATTTCACTGTCTAACAATATCATAATCCATTTTCCTTAATGACTCCACACACACTGAATCCTGTGTGTTGAGTGTGTGTTTAGCCACTGTTCAAACTCACCTTGGAATTTAAAAACTATTTAAGCACCGAGGTTAAAAAATTATCTTGTTTACTTGATTTTGGTAAGATGAGGCTGAAAGATTGAGTAAAATTCAGTGTAAGCAGGTCTGGCGATAACACTTTTCAAATTCTAGTGAAGATCCTTAAGACTAAACATGGCACGAAGGCTTAAGGGAACTTGGGTGAGTCAGCATGTAGTAGCATGTAGTGCTGACATTACTGAGTTGCAGACTGGGCACCCAACGATTATACTGCATGCTTAGCCAATGTAAGATAATATAAGGAGGCACAACCATGACAAAACATGGCACCTTGGGTTTAGAGATGTTAATGTTTGCATCACAAACTGCAGTCTCGCCTTTCTTTTTGCAGTGTGGGAATAGCTGTTTGAAATTGCCATGCTTTAAATTCTTAATGTTTTGGAACAAGGCAAATTTAAATTTGCATGCTGTTTTCCCCTTTTTCCTGGTGGTTACATTACTTCTGATGGAAAGAAACAGTTTATCTTTGCTCTCCAGTGTGTACCTACAAACTTCAAATCAGCCCTAGCTTGTTTGGAAGCCAAAATCCCCCCAAAACAACTTGAATAACTAAGGAGAGGCCTCCAGGGTTACCACAAGAACTAAGCAAAAGATTGCATCAGATATTTTGCATGCATATTATAGATCTCAATGAGGAAGAACATGTTTAACTGACATTTCAAATAATGTAATAAAATAAATATAGTGAATAAAACTACCGAGGTGCAAATGCTTTGAGGACAAATTGAAGGAGAATGTCGTGATTAGTGGCTCGCTCTTTCTCTTCACAGTGGGTTGTGGGAGAGAATGGAGTGCTCAAACCAAAACGAGTTAATCCAAATGTGTATCAGCCGCCATCACTCAAAGGTTGGTACAAGCATTTGTGTTACAGGTGGTGGTTGTGTGTGCTGTGATTCATCCTTGTGTTTAAAACCTTTCTTTGTTTTACCGTGCTTCGCTGCAGGCATTTCTTACTTGCTTTCTTAGGCCTTATAAAGGTGCATGTGACAGATGGGTGGATATGCAATAAAGGGCTTTATTTTTTTTTTCACTGCATGCGTGTGTGTGATATGCATAGTTGTGTTTCTGTTTGCGTCTGCCCTTATTTTACACTCAGCAGCAGGGTCCATATATCTGTGTGTGACCGAAAGATAAAGGGAGAAAGAGAGAGATTAGAGTGTGACAGCTGTGAGACACTGAGTGAGAGTCTAGGAAAGTCTGGATCATCCAGGATTACAGTCAGTTATGTATACAGCTGTGGCACACACGAGCATACACATATAGGCGTGATTAAAATGCATACATGAACACAGACGTGCATTTTTTTTGATTGTGTCTTTGCTGCATGTGGTCATCAAGGAAGGTAAGTTTGTCAGCGTGGGTCTGGGCGGGCGCAGCCACATGTCGAGTGATGATATAATGAGCCAGGATGTCTTGTCCTGCATCTCAAATCTGCCCTTTATCAGCTCAGACGCAGAGTGAAAGAGAGAACTTACTCTATTATTTCTAGTTGCATAACCCATCTCAAGCTAAAAAGTGACCTGCCTGAGTGCTGCTACTGCACTGTGTAAGTGAGGGTGTGAAAAAATGATAGAGAGAGAGAGAGAGAGAGAGAGAGAGAGAGAGAGAGAGGAGAGGATGAGTCAGTATTGCCAAAAGATAGCGCTGGGGAGGGTGGGCAGTCGAGGAAAGACAAGGGTACATATAAACAGATGGGAAAACAGGGTGAGAGGAGAGCTAGAAAACAACAGCGGAAGCTCTACTGTAAAAATCAGTGCGGGATACCGTTTTGTAGCTGCCTGCCTGCCTGTCTGCCTGTCTGTCAGTGCATGTGTATAACTGGCTTCCTGCCTGCCTGGCATGCATTCAAAAACCCCCGTGAGGCTTGACAACAACTGACAGAGTTGAAGTGTGGTAAAACCAAAAAAAACAACATATCCCTCTATCCCTGTGTCTGTGTCCATGTGTTTGTGTGGCCGTCCCTGTGTGTGTTTACCTGTGTGTAGCTGTGCAGAAGATGGCTGAAGCGCATATGCAGAAACTAGGTGTCTACCCTCCCTTCGAAGACCCTTGTGAAGGGGAGGAGGATGAGGACTACTTGAAGGGAGAGGAGGGAGAGGATGCAGCTCCCACCAAAGCTGCTGGTGAGAGGGAGGTTCTCTTTCAGCTGTCAGGGAGCACCTTAACAACACTGTTACAGCAAGGGCATCCATGTTTGTTTCTCAAAGGCAAAATACACTTTGAAGGATTTTAAAGCTGTTAATTTAATGGGTCTTGTTTGGTTGGGTAGTTAGGATGTTTCCTAGAATAAATGGCTTAAACTCATGCAGTAGAACTCTTTTTATATAATCGATATGCCGTCTTTTGTTGCATTGTTATATCACCAATTAAATTAGCAGCTAGCTGGTAATTATTTTACTTTTCAGTGATTGGAGAAAAGTTGTTGTGCTAACAAAATCTTGAAAAACTAGAAAAGTTTGTGATTTGAAGTCTTAATGCACAGTCTCATATGAAAAGATTATACACTAAACATCACAAAATTCTTTTTAACTAGTCAAAAGCTGGATTTTTCCTTCCAGTTTGCGTGACTGGCCGAATTTTTCCCGTTTCTCTACATTTTCCCTAATGATGTTTTTCAGTTATTTAACATTTCAAGATGAAATTTTCTCATATAGGACACCATTGTAGCTTTTCCCTCCCTAATAGGGGTTCTCCCCTTCGGAGGTGGTTCTTGATCCTTTATTGATCATGTGCGTCATCACATGAAGCAAGGTGTAAAAAAACTGCACTTTCTTGAATAGCTGCTTTTCACCTAGCTTCCACAAACGGATTAAGATGACCATATAAGGAAATCAGAAATACCTCATTGTTTCCAGAAGTTAGAGGAGAATGCCCAGACTGCTTTCTCTCTTGATTTCCAGTCCAAAATATCGATGGTAAGGTCAGAATTTGGCATAAACAACACGAAAGTATGGCCCCATCTGACCCCTGGCCTCAGAATGTTGATGGTGATGTAATGATGTGGAGGAGATTTTCCTAGCACACTTTGGGGCCCTTAGTACCAATTAAGCCCCATTTAAGCACCACAGCCTAGTTAAGTATTGTTGCTGACCATATTCATTACGACCACATTGTACTGCATCAAGCAGGATAACGCACCATGTCACAAATCTCAAATCATCTTAAGCTGTTTTCAAACTGTGTAATGCTTTCATGCCAATATGAATCAAACTCTCTGGGGAATGTTTGTAGCACCTTAAATATATGCCATAAACAATTAATGCAATTCTGAAGGCAAAAGCAGGTCCAACTACGTTATAGCTAGGTAACTAAAAAGTGTCTAGTGAGGGACTATTATATGCAGTTTAGCATAATTGAAAGAAAAATCAGGCACAGGCAAAAGAAACATAGCAAACCACAGTAAGATTACATCGTTGGGCTTCTTAGTAAACAATTGCTTTGCGGTTTTCAGCATCTGGAAGCCCCTTGTGTGCTGAGCAGCTGGTACAGCTCTTGTGCTATATCATCTCTCCATCTCTCAAACCCAGATGTATTTGAAATCTCAGTGTATCACCAACACCTATTCCAGTGCAAGAGGCCAGCCAGGATGTGCATCTGTGCAAAATGTAATCTCTGCCAAAAGAAAAACAAACAAATCTACCTAAATCAATCTCTTTGATTTAAACTTTTTTTATATATGTGCATTTTCTTATTTTGCATAATAATCAAATTTATGTGTGCTGTGTTTGGTTTTATGATGCCAAATTATAGGTTCATAATCCCCATAAAGTCACACGAGAGCAGTGGCATTTCATTCAGAATTATTGCTCTGTCGGCCCAGATGACAGACTCTCTCAGTAAATCCCTTTGTGGAAGCCTGCTGAAACACAAAGTACCCAAACAGGATGCTAAAATATACTGATTGGGCCCTTTTGATGACAATTCATCTGTTCTTTCAGTCAAGCGACATGGTTCGGATTCGGCCTATCCCATAACAAACAGAAGACAAACCAAGGAGCTCAAGTTATTTCATCAGGTAGCTTGTTCATCATTTTCAGGAATGAGCACAATCTCCTTCTCAGTGTTTCTGAAATATGAAGTGAGTTTGCAGTTTAGAAAAGACATAGAATAAGAATAAAGAAATAAAGTGAAGCTATAAAGCTCCTCTTTTTTAAATGTTCTCACTCCTAAATTAATTAACAGAGAGCACAAAACAGTGCAAAAGTCATGGTTATTCAAATACCTGAAGCAGGAAATTGATTAAAAAGCTTCTGCCCAGAAGCATCTCTTTTACCAGAATTTACTATACCAATTCGTATTAAATTTGTGACACAACGGTACGGTATGGTATGGTATGGTATCTACAGTTAGATATAAGCAAAGTTAGTTGTGATTTTATTACTGCTGGTTTTGATACCAGTCTTTGTCTCCTCAGATCGCCAAGAGACGGCTGCCACTGAGCAGTCAGACAAGTTTTCCAGCGTGAGAGAGACGGCCAAGCAGATACAACCAGCGCAGGAGGAAGATGAGGAGGAAGAAGACGTGAAGGGGGACAAAACTGAAGCCATGACAGACGATAACAATTGTGGGAGTAACTGAGAGAGAAAGGTGGTGCGGGGAGAACGTTTGAAGGGAAGATGTGGGGAGACTCATGGTGGTTAAAATCTGAAGAACTCAGAAAAATCAAGAAATTGGTTGTGTGTTTTTTTTTTGAATGTGTGTAGTCTGAATACACAGATGAGGTGACAGCTGTCAGTAAACTGAGCGATGGATTCTTTCTTGACCTTAAACATGTGAGAAAAAAGGTTCTTGTAGTACTTCACCTCTAAAGGGTGGTTTTGAAAACAAGGACGAAGAGGGAGCTTTTGTTTTAGTCAGCCCTTATGAGCAGGTGAGGAGTGATCTTCTGACAGAGCAGACTACAGATGCTACTTTGGCCCTGGTGTCCCTTTGTTTATAATGACAGTGGAGGGGCCAAGGTCAGTGTGATCAAAAGTCCTGCAAGACCAGACCTTCAAAGAAGGCTAATATGACCACAAGAAATACAAAGTTGACGTTATCTTTCTCGAGTACATTTGATTAAAAATCAATAAAATCAAACAAACTCTCCTTAATGACCCTTTGTAAAAACATTTGAAGGTCTTTAAATGTGTGCGGTACGTGTTCCGTTTTATTTTGAAACCACAGCCTACATCGTTTGTTTTTTTGACTTACAGCAGCCTCAGTGTTTAGTCCTTTGTGTGTGCTGCCATCTTGTGGTAAAAATACAAATGACAGGTTAAAGTGCTACTGCGGCTACTATCAAGTACTTAAACTCCATGATGATGATTGATGCGATTTATGTTCTGCATTTTAAACAACAGACTCTTAATTTTGCTGTATCTGAGCTGTATGTTGCCAAATCTTTAATCTTAATCATTATAACTTTAGCCTCTCAAAAGCTTGAATGGCAGTTGTTGCCAATTTTGTTTGTCATTGACAACAACAGACATCATCAGCTTTAATTAAAATCATCAATTGTTCATTTCTGTATAATAATATAATTTTCTTCTTGCTCTTTATGCTCAGCATTTACCAAACAGTCATGATGTAGTCACTGAGCCTACATTAAAACAATTTGCTTTGTGTTCACGCTTAGATCGATGCATGACTCTTTTAGTTCAAAAATCTTTATCTGAAATGATATGAACTCTCCATTTAGCCTTGTTTTCTTTCCCTTTCAACCTAAATTTAAAAGCCATCTTTAAAGCTACCTCTAATTTTTCAAAATCACCCATTCTCTGCCTATGTGCATTGCACATTTGAACGGGATTCTTCAAAAACTTATTGGAAATTTTTTAAAAATGTATTTAAACTGTTTTCATTTCTAATCTGGGATATCTCCCTTTTGTATGTTGACACTTTTGTATTGTCATCTTTTTATCATTTCCTAATCGTCTGTTGAAAGAGATATTTTTTTAATCCAAAATCCAGTTTATGAGGAGCACAGCTTGGCACTATCCAGCTTCTGCTACCTATATCCAAATACACAAACAAATCACTACGACTGCTGTGCGACTGACGTTTGGTAGACTTCCTTCAGCATCTAAGTAAACTTTGTTTAACTGACAAAGCAAATCTAATGATAAAATTTCCAGTTGTGCCACAGGATGAATAAATCTTGCTGTTTCTATCAACTAGGCTGCTGTTTGTAAATAAAACTTTGTGAGACTTTTTTAACCTCTGACTTGCCTAAATTGTGGGATGACTGGATGAGCTGGTTATGTGTGCTGAGGCTCTGTCCTCCCTGTCATCCCAGGTCAGAAGAAACAATCATGGAAAGTCATGTATGAATGCTTAATCTGTCTTTATTTTTCCTTTTTCCATTCTGTTGTTTCTCAATGTGATGTGATTGTTTTAAAGTGAGCAGCTGTATGATATCAAAATAAAAGATTTTTCCTTTCTCTTTTAACCCAACCTAAATCTTACTTAAATCTTACTTCTGGAGTCTTTGGCTTGGCATTTCTTTTAGATCTTTTCAATTGCGTGGTTTATAAATCCATCTTACTTTCACTGCCTTCTATAGAATTTATCCTTGAATCTGTTATGGACTGTCAGGAACTGCAGGTAGAGGGTCCAAATGCAAACATGAAGGCAAAGGTTAAATTGAAAACACACCTTTAGTTAAGACCAATAGTCCCAACAGAAAACTGATTCTTACAATAGGTAGGGAAAACAACAGACACTATGACAAGACCAAGGAACAGGGCAGGGCTATTTATACACATGGGCTTAATCAGCGACAGTGAAAGCAGAAAGGCAAGGAGACACAGCTGAATTCAACTAAGAAAGTCAGACAACAAGAGGGACACAAGACAAACATATACACACAATTTAGGATTAAGAATTTTTCCTGGTTCCCAGAGAAGAGTGACTCATAAAATAATTAATTTCTTAAGCTTTCATGTTAAATTGGGAAGATAACGTGCTTAATAGTCTTTTTTATTCTTATTATTTTAGAATTTACACAGTTGGGATACTGTGGCGGCTAAACTCCCTTCAAGTTGTTTCTTATGACAAATGCTGTCATAGTTTATTTCATCAAAACATTTTCCTTTTATCTTTAACAGTGTCCTCATTATTATTACATTACACCAGGGATCTCAAATTCACTTGACATAGTGGGCCGGATAGAGCCCACTTTGGTTGAATTGGGCCAGACAAGTGGAATTCCCATTTCTGCCTGTATGAGAAAGTTAAATTACATGTTTAAATTTTGATATATTTCGAAACAAATCAACAACTTCAACAGAACATCTCCCTTGCTGTAAGAGCTCTGTAACAATGTAATTTCCCATTTGTGGGATAATAAAGATTTTTTTCTATTCTATTCTATCTATCTGATAAAGACATGGTGTTGTAGTAAATCAAAGAAATCTCAGTACAACTCTTGGGACTTGAAATGTAATAAAGAAAATCTTCAAGTAGCTGACTCACAATCCTGTTAATTTGCATGTCCTCTTATTTATTATTGTGTATCCCTGAAATTTCTACAGGAGACTGTGAAAAAACAGGAACCTTTCTGTCATTTAATTTTTTGTAGTATGAATGGCCAATGGGAGAGGCCTTTATTAATAAAAATACAGCTGTAAAACTTATGAAAATAAAGTTAAAATTGAAAAACTATAGCCTTTATGTTTTCCAAAGTTGCCCAATAGGGGTGTATTAAATACTTTGCCAGGCCGATTTTTGGGTCCTGGGCCTTATGTGTCATTATTATTTTATTTTCTCATGTTTTATTATGTTTTACTAAAAGAGTTAGGCCATTGTTATCCACACTACCATCATTTTGATATGAAAGCATCAAAGCACTAAACCAAACAGTAAAAGAAAGAGGAACTCCTAAAATCGAAAAATGTCTTGTAAATAAGATAATAAATTGTTTTTTGTTTTTTTGGGGGGGGGTTATATTGTCTTTCACTTCATGCAACACCTTCTTAAAGTATGTGTTTTCATTCGGTCCTTCATTCATTAGCACTCCAGTTCTTTCATTTGTTGGCATTCCCCACCCTTTAAGCAAAGGGGAGGAAACACTAATGAGCCTGAGCTAAAAATAAGTAGCTCATTCATTATTTACACTTTGGTTGGCTGGAATTTTAAACTAATGGAGTTAAAGAGCAATACGTAAGTAAATACATAAATCAATCCTTCCTTATAATTTTCTCTGGCAATTTCAAAACTATTTTGCTTGCTCATTTGTTGTTGCTGATGGTTGAAATATTTTGTATCTGCTGTATTGTAATGGGTTAGGCTCACATTACCAAACACTGTTTCAATGTTCCAACCAGATCTCATCTTTTGTTTCCAGTATTTAGCACTCCTACATTAGCAAGTGCAGATATTTATAACTAGCATTAATTTTTTAAAGAGTTTTCAAAAATACATCAAAATTCAGCTTAAACTAGAAAAAGTTGCATTTCCTGCGAAAATGCAGAGTGGATGCTGTACAGCTGAAGCTGTCTGCCAAAAACAGCTGAAGATGCGAAACCTGCAAAAAAACAGCTGAAGAAGCAGAACTTTTAGCTGAAAAGGGGAGAAGAAGCTGAAACGTCTGTTGAAAGATGAAG
>VUQR01037094.1:2747-25060 GCA_015108515.1 Hemichromis elongatus
CTTTCCAAAAAAACCCCCCCCCCCCCCGAAAAAAAAACCCAAAACAAAAAAACAAACAAACAAGAAAACACAGTAGGTTGAGGTGGAAGAGTTGAAGATGTTAATATTTGTGTTGGGAGTGACCAGAATGGACAAGATGAGAAATGAGCTGAGCAGTTTGAAGGCAAAGTTGGAAAGACAAGGCTGAGATATTTTGGACGTGTGCAGAGGAGGGATAGTGGATATACTGAACGGAGCTGGCAGACTAGAGGAAAAGAGCAAAACCACAAAGAAGATTTATGGTTGTAGTGGAAGAGTATATGTAGAGGGCTGCTGTGACAGAGGAGGTGAGATGGAGGCAGATGATCTTCTTTGATGAGCAGCCAGAAGAAGAAGAAGCGCTAAACATGACGCCCACCCACTTATGTCTGTTTTGCTGCAGGTGGATTTTCCTGTCACAGCAGGAATGCATGGTGGAGCCTATGGGGAGTTTGGGGGCAGCCTCCCCGCCATCGCCTCCCTGAACGCTTCCTACTCTACGTCGCTGTCCATCCCATCCCCGTACCTGTTGGCACCACCTGCAGAGCGCAAGAAGATCTCAGACGTGCGGCGCACCTTCTGCCTCTTTGTGACCTTCGACCTTCTCTTCATTTCCCTTCTCTGGATTATCGAGCTTAACGTCAGTGTGTGCTTTGACTGTTTTTGTCGCTGCTGCAGCAGTAATGGTTAACACTCGGTTTGATGTGGTTTCTGCTCTCTTGTTCTGCAGATCCCAAACTCACTTTGGGAGAATTTAGAAAACGAGGTCCTCCATTATAACTTCAAAACATCCTTCTTTGACATTGTTGTAAGTGGGTTGATCCAAATTTGTGTTTATTTGCATTCAGTGTTGAAATGATGGGTCATGTATTATCACATTATTCTAGGAGCAGTTACTTATGCCCAACCTGCTCTTGTAATTCATACCTTTTAGTTTGTTTTAGAGACACTAAAATTAAACTGCTACATAAGCGTAGAACTGGTAGATTGCATCATTATAGACGCATGAAGGGAAATTATTTGCAACGTCAACATGTAATTAAAATGAAAGGTCATTTTCTTTTTCTGCTTCTTTCTCATTGTCTCAGCTTCTTGCCTTGTTTCGTTTCCTTTGTCTACAAGTGGCCTATGCTGGTTTTCGGTTGAGGCATTGGTGGGTTATTGCGGTAAGTCGTCTCAGTTACAGTTAAACACACACTGAATAGATAATGTAAATCGTATGTGTTTTTTTTGCTGGACATGAGCTGTTCAACATTTTTTTTTTTTAACTCTTCAGATTACCACTCTGGTAACAACCATCTTCCTCGTTGTCAAAGTTATCATATCTAATGTGAGTGTCCTCTCTTTGCTACTTTAACACTTTCAGAGCCTGTATTTGTTTATGTGTACAGTTAGCAAGTATATCAGTTTCAACCACTTCCACTTTTTCACTTCTGCCTTTAAAGTCAGTTATTCACAGTCTGAGCTGATAAGACTTTATGTGATTTCTTCTTTTTTTTTTTCCCAGTGGTTTAAAATGAGTTTATATAGCTTTGTAAACTTTTTGCATTTGACATTAGGGAAGTGAATCAACATATAAGGCAGCACAGTGTTCTGTTTTAGATGCTGAAGTAATAAAAGTAGTCTTTCATTTCTATTTTGCAGAAGGAAAATGCTTTTGGCTATGTTCTGCCCATCACCTCGTTTGTGGTCGCCTGGTTGGAGACCTGGTTCCTTGACTTCAAAGTTCTCCCTCAGGAGGCCGATGATGAAAGAGGTAGGATAACAGTGGCCGATAAGTTCAAATGCTGCTTACGTAAAGCTGTCAACTTCTTAACTGCTTTTCTCTTGTGACCTCAGCCTACCTAGCAGCAGTAAATGCAGCCTGTGAGCCAGCCCCTAATTACTCTCACGCTGTCTCAGATGGACAGTTCTACTCTCCACCTGAATCTGTCGCAGGTGAATGTTTGTGCAAGTGGTTTCTTAGTTAGTGGTTTCCATTATCTCTAATATGAACATTGTATTCATTGTATCCAGTATTGTAAATTTCATATTTAGTCCAGAAATTGAGTCTTGAACTTGTGCCTGCAGACTCTGACGAGGAGCTGGACGAGGAGGGTCCTGGGCGTAAAGCTATCACTGCTCAGGTACCTTTTGTTATACTCTTTAGAATCAGCCCCACTGACTGCTCTTCCCATTTTCTGCTTCATTTCTCACTCCTCTCACTCTTATTCCAGGAGAAGGAGTATGTGAGACAGGGTTGTGAGGCAATGTCTGTGGTGGAACAGATCCTAGCCCAGGAGGAACACTGGAAATTTGAAAAACACAATGTGAGTACACGACTCCAGGATGTATCCACTGAATGAATAGTTTTCCTCTCTTCTTCAGGTTTCGATGCACAGTTAAGACGTTTGCTTACATAACTAAAAGATCACATATCACTGACGCCGATTTCATTGCTTCCTCACGCAGGCTTTTTATGACAGACAACGTGTTCAGGGAGCCTTCGTTTAAACACAAACGTATCTCATAGAAAACTTATAATCAATACTATCGTCTTTTTGTTTTTAAGGCTTTAGTTGTCTATCAAAGTGTCCGTTATAGTTCTTGCAATCAGCAACAGAGATGCTTGTATTTTATGCAGCTGATAAGCAACAATGAAGCGTGAAACACAGATATAACCGACAGAGATACGGAAAGGTTATTTTTGCCGTCTATTGATATATATCGATTATCGCATTGGTTGTGTGCGCGCCACCTGTGACATCACCACAGATTCGTAACCATTTATTCTCATGCTTGTCAGGGATCTTTTTAAAATTATGAACGTAGAAGAGCGCCATCAGATTTTGATTCGACGTGAGATACAACCTAAAAAGCATCTGACTGACAAAGGCTTAATTTTCCCAAATTATCCCAAACTGTCAGCGTGGTAAAAGCATCTGGTTTCAGTAAATCACTGGGCCCATTTCCCATTTTTCTTGCTAAATATACAGAAATGAGAGGTGGCTCAAGACTTTTGCTCAGAACTATAGCTAATTTCCACCCTGAGCAGGTATACACAATATTAAAAGCTGTTTTTCGAGGGGAAAATAAAGCCCCCAAAATCAAATCCCTGTAAACTCTCAGAGACCCACTTTTGCCTCAGAGGGATAAAGCGCTTTAGTAGCTCATTTGGTGGAGATGAGTCAAACACTGCGATTCTAACTTTAACTTGATAGTTGTTCGCATATTGTTTGGCATTGAAAGGCATTAAGGTAAGAATGTGATCAAACAGGTATGTTGGAACCACAACACCCAACCGAAACCTCACTTTAGCAATGCAGCATTTTTCTCTATCAGCTCTTTTAATTATGATTGATACTTAAAATTACCTTTCTTACTAGATAAGTAGGTTATTATTCCTGTGTTGTTAATTCATAGCAGTTTTTACGCAAGTGAAAGTGAAAGTCACTAATACTGTCTTTTTTTTTTCACCTCCCATGACAGGATATGGGTGACTCAGTTTACACTCTGGAGGTTCCTTTTCATGGAAAGACTTTCATTCTCAAGGTGCAACAGTCTTCTAGTGTATTCAGTATCTCACCAAACACGCCACGCTACATTTTCATCATGTTTAGATAGGCTACACTTGTTGTCAAGGTGAATTCAGATGTGTTTTCAAGTTGCATATTCAGCCTCCTTCGTCTTTTTACATATACAACTCGTATTGCCTTGGACTCCATTATTATAGATGTCAGCTTAATTAGCATCTGTCAGCTGTCACACTTCTTCTTAACACTCTGGTACAAATGGATCGAGTTCTCTTGCAGCTGATGGGCCTGTATTTGCACTATTTCTACTGCTCCAATAATCAAGACTAATGGCATGCTAAATCCAATTAGATACGACAGAGACTTGGTGCCTTGCACGGAAAAAGCTGATTCATGTCAGAAGGCCGTTTCTGTAGCGTGTATAACTTCCCATTGAGGAAGTTTGCTCTTTATTGGAGGCCTCATAACTGAAGGGACTTTGTTTTCAAAGTTTTACAACTGCGCGTTTAATGTTGCAGCAGTTTTAAATTGACTTTTTATTTGACACACTACTGTTATGTTTCAGTGTGATGTTTATCTGGCAGACTTCTTTCGGTCTTGGTTTTCTTTCCAATCTAGATAGGCATAAAATGCCCTATATGAACAAAACTGAAAGCTAAATGAATGATGTAAGGACAGGATTATAGTGTCTTGTAGATGGAGAGCTACAGACACTAAAGATAAGTTGCTGCAGCAGTTCTTATCATATATTATATAGAGAGGGTATGTAGGCTTCCACATAGAACCTCTTGACTAATTTTCAGCGTCAAAATTTGCATCGCTTGCATCAAAACCGTCACTGAAACAAAACGCTCTTTGTAGAGATGTGGAAGTAAATATTACGTGAGTCAATGGTCATAAACAGACACAAGATCCTGTTTTGAAACAAGACAGCCAGGCCATTACAGTTTGGTGAAGTAAGGCCTGTTCTGACTTTGCCTCAGAGGCATAAAGTTCACCATACAGAAAAGAGAGCTTTAGATATTTTCATATCATCATCTGTTACAGAAAGGGGTAGTAAATGGCCCAAAGTGCATGTAGACAGCTGTTAGGAGTCATGTCTTATAGACTTTTTTTTTGTAACTGTAAGCTATGTTGGACGTTAGTTTACAGCCTGGTCTTTTGTTTTTTCTTCAGGCCCTCATGCAGTGTCCCGCTGAGCTTGTGTATCAGGAGGCGATCCTGCAGCCGGAGAAGATGGTTCAGTGGAACAAAACTGTTTCTGTCTGCCAGGTCAGAAGTCTTCCTGCCGTTTTTGCACATTTTTCACTAATCCTGTGGCGTGCTAAAGCTTGATATCTCTTCCCGTCTTATGCTCAGATTCTTCAGAGAGTCGACGACAACACTCTTGTCTCATACGACGTGTCTGCTGGGGCAGCAGGGGGAGTTGTGTCTGCGAGGTACATCAGCACAACATCCTACTGGCTTCTCTTTCTGTCATCTTTTCTTCCTGTCCCATCTTTATCGTTTCTTTCTTCAGGTCTGAATTAAAGTGAGTTGATTGGGTGATTGATTTTTCTTCCTTCAGGGACTTTGTTAATGTTCGCCGAGTGGAGCGCAAACGAGACTGTTACCTGTCTGCTGGCATAGCAACCAACCACGATGCCAAACCTCCAAGCAATCGCTATGTCAGGTCAGACCATGCCTCTGGCCTTGTCACTGATCCAGTAAATTAGAACATTGTATCGATTTGACAAAGGGCATCTGTGTTAGTTTAACTTGTATAACTTTTTTCTTTTCTTTTTTTTTCTTTACTGCTGGACTCAGAGGAGAAAATGGGCCCGGAGGTTTTGTGGTCCTCAAATCCAGCAGCAACCCCTCCATCTGCACTTTCATCTGGGTCCTCAACACAGACTTAAAGGTGTGAAAAAGCATGGTGCAGTTACTCTTTGAATTTTATTTATTTTTACAATATTCAAGATTAGATCAAAAGTTCTTTCCTTTTGTATGATTAGAAAAATACAAAACATTTTCTAAATGATTTTAGTGACAGGACACTTCATTAGGTACAACTTCTTAGTACCAGGTTGGGACCATTTTGACACGATAGCGTCACATATGATATTAGTTTGTGTTATAGTACGTTATCATGCTGGAAACAGCTGTTTGAATATGGTTAACATTACTTAAGCTGACTGTGACATTTAAACCCACATTATTACCCCGCCACCAACCTGGAATTTTTCTACCATTTGAATATTGTGGCAGAAGTCAAGAGTCATCAGGTCAGGCAATGTTTTTCCAGTCTCATTTTCTTGGTTTTCTGCTTTCCTTTCCACCAGACTGCAGCAGTTCTCTAGCCTCAGACATAAACAAGGCATTTTTACCCAGAGAAATGCCACTCACTGCATATTTCCTCTTTTTTTTTTTTGGACTATTCTCTGTAAACTCGAGATGATTGTGTGGGAAAACAGATAAGCAGTTGACTCTGTCTACGTGCCTAAACGCACTGAGGTTCTGTCATGTCATTGACTGGTTAGATATCTGTGTTAACTTGCAGTTGAACAGGTGTGTGTTTATCAATAGACAGAATGCAGAAAAAAGGCATAAAGTAACATATGGGTGAGATAAGGATAAAAAATAAATGGATATGAAATGTATTTCAAATATTAAAAAGCAAATTGTTTTTGTTTCATCAGGGCCGTCTGCCACGCTACCTCATCCACCAGAGTCTGGCAGCCACAATGTTTGAGTTCATGTCCCATTTACGCCAACGAATTATGGACGTGCGTCCCTCTCATCGTTCCCACCACCACCATCACCATCACCACTCTCAAAACTAAAGAGGAGTATTATGTGAAAGGTGTCACAAGTCGAAACTGGCCATCACGGCGTCCGCTGGATGCTCCCTAGCTGAAGGGATGTGCTTATGTACCTGACAAGGTTGCAACTTAAAGCAAAGGAGATGTGAGACATTTTTCCATGTTTCAGCAACACAAAGTGAGGATTGATTCAGATATCAAAGACTAAACATTTTGTATCGTTTTGGGAAGTTTAAGCATAATCACAAGTGGAAATTTTTGTGTGGACCTGTTACCGTTTTGCTATGTTTCTTACCATGTAATAAAAACGGTTTTCTGAGACTTTACAGAGACAAGACTTGGATAAAAAAGTGATTTCCAATGTTGGAATCTATGTTACAGAATAGCTTTAGCAGTAGCATGACTGTAACAGCCGTCTCTCTGAGCCTTATCTTGCTGCACACATCGTTAGCCATTGATTTACTGCTTTTCTTGTGCGTGTCTCTTTTTCACTGCACCGTCATGAATTTGTTTTTTCTGGTGCACCTGCCTACAGTTCACAGCCATATTTCCACACAGTTTGTTCTACTTTACTACACTGTGATACAGTACAGGGGGCTCACTGCTATCTGTACACCACTGATTCACACAACTGAGCGTTCTTGGTTTGACACCAGCTTTTGTGCCATAGTGCAACATTAAAGCTAACATTTCATTACTCGTTTTTTTTTTTTTTGTTTGTTTGTTTGTTTTTTAAATGATGGTTTTGTTTTGCACCTTGGGATCAGTCAGGAGTTCAAAAAAGGACTCGGATCAGCAGGCTGTTAGACAGTTAGGACAAAAGATAATGTTCATGGGTTAGGATGCTGTATACTAACTAATGGTTTGTTTTTTGCCAATAACCTCAAGTGGCCTTGTGTTAAAGTAGCTCAACTTATTTGTCATGAAAGGTTATTACTGTACTGCTATAATTAGATTAGCCCCCGCCCCCCAGAGCCGGCAAAATCTTTAAGTAAAAACACAGTGTAACTGTGACACCCACATGACTGTGAGCTGTTACACTTCATTAGCTTGTGTATGTAGTCATGCTCAGAAATCATTAAGGCCAAAAAAACAAGTTTATTAAGATTTTTTGGAAAATAAATCAGGACTCGCTTTAAGCTGCTTACTGTACTGAACGAATGTTGGAAGTGGAAATAAATAATGATATCAATAATTTGGTGCCTTTTATCAAAGTAGATTTACATGCCAGTCTTTTGTTTTACTTTTCAATTTATTTCCTGCTGTTATGTCTGTGCTTTCGTACCTTCCACAAAGACTAATTATTTACACGAACCCTGCTTAGAATACTTAACTGTGTTTTTATAATTTTAAATTGACTTGTTTATATGAACATTTTAATTTATGCTCATTACTATTGAACAAAATTTTTTACTGAGTCTTAAAAAGTGTCTTACATCTAATAAAATATATGAAAAGATGATCCTTCTCTGACTTTCTTCGACTCACATATTTAACCAGTTCTGTATTAACTTGTATAAACCTTGTGCTCTTATTTTTGAATATAGTTTTTAACACTGAAAGCTGCAAGAGCCCCCTGACAAGGCCAAGTATCCAGTGTATTAATACATTATGTTTAGCAATATAAATTTAATACTTCTAAAGGTCCACCTCTTTTATTTTACTTTTATTTATCTATGTTTATACCTCTTAATAAAAAAAGGCACAGTGGCTTCTGCCCATATGTTTCTCTGTGGGTGCTTGTGATATGAATAATAATGTCCTGTGTCTGCAGCCTTTGTCGCATGCATGATATTCATTGCAGCACTCACAAAACTTTGCCAGAGGTCACTGTTCTCTGTGTGACTTAATCAAAAATAAGCATGAAGCTTCTAAGTTTAAAAAAAACCAAATATCCCCCAAAGAGAAGTTTTCTTTAAACACAGAACACGGTTAAGTAATGCTAAATAATCCGCTTACATAATCCCTGAATCGATACGGCAGCGGTAGACTTGATATGGAGTGTAATTAATCTTACTGCTGCAGAAGAGATTTGTTGTCCTTGGGGCAAAACACAATGCTTGAGAGATGGAGCATCTCACATGATTGTGCTGTGACTGTCTTCTGAGGATGTGGGTGTGGGAATTTGTGTTTCTTTTTTGATTCGATGAGAGCACAAGCATCCCACTGCTCTCGTTGTCCTCCATGTAAAGCTGATGAGAAGCATCCGTCCTTGGGCTGCCGTCATCTGCCTGAGCACTTTTCCATCAGGCTAATAATCTGGAGGGAAAACCTCTCCCTGATGTGGCGCTTCAGTAAGGTCCTGGAAAATGGGAAGCTAAAAACTAGGTAGGGTTTTGGATCGGTGACCTTTATTTTGCATCTTTTTTCATATTTGTTCTTATTTCTGATCATGTTTATTTGTTCTATTTATTGCGGATGGCTTGAATGTTGTGACAGCTGCTTTTTGCTTTGCCAAAATATAGGTAGTGGCTAAGATCCCCTTTGTTAAAGAATCTCTCCAGAGCATCCCACAGCGACGGCGTAAAAGAACTTAAACACAACTTCTCTCTGGATTATCTGACATTGTGAACATCCACTGCCACCGGACTCTGTTCTTAATAGATGGGTTCAGCCTTTAAGAGGTTCTGCATGCAGTTCTGCTGCTGCTGCTGTGTTGCTGATGATGAAGAAGAAGAAGATGAAAAGCAGCCTTTAGTACCGTAAGATGACACAGAAAAGCATATAAATGTACATCACGTACAGCCACTGTTTGAATGTGTGTTAACAGCTTGTGTCTGTGCTTGTCTGCGTTTGATGACCGCACAGTCCGGATCCGCTGGACTATTTTACCCGTGAAGTCCAAAAGCGTCGAGATGAGGAAACAAACCTGTGGAGTGAGCCGGGAGACCCGAGCCATTCAGAGAGACAGGACGACCGGGTGCTCTACTCTCTGCTGCAGGCCAGGCAGAAGACCCGCATGGGCTCCACGGTATGTGGGGCAGGGACTAACACAGAATTTGTGTTTCCAGGTGGAAAAAAGGAAAATCTGACACAAATAGCTTAAATATAACTGTATACGTTGCATTTCACATTTTACATTGTGATTATTTTTTGCAGGTCATTTGATTATCCAGTTAATTTAAAAGATTTTTGAGGTTATTCTCCTCTTCTCGTCCAGGGCTATCGTCGTCTGAGTGTTGATATCGAGGCCATGAGAGACACACGCAGAGAAGTCAGAGAGAAATGGAAGACAATCCTGGAAAATCTAGGTTGGGCTTAACAGATGAGACATGCTATAGTCAGAGAGATTATTAATGACCCATGCTGAGATTATCTGCCATATTTTCTAGGTTTTATGGCGGAGGCAGACTCTCTGCTGACTGTGTCTGCTGGGCCCTCACATGACCGCATGCGTGACGCCCCGAGAGCACGTGCCCTCCTTCACACACTTCACTCCGAGACCTCCATCTTCAACAGCAACAAAGAACCACCACCAGAAAGATATCTTTTCATCCTGGTGAGAGAACGGAGCTTGCTGGCGGGAAGTGCACCGTCACTGAACTTTGACTTCGTACTAAGTCAGATTAACTTTGGGCTTCTGATTAAGGTTAAAAAACAGCCCTGTGAAGTTTATGTTGGTCACAAGTGGATAACCTGGATTGTTCATGGGCAAATATGATCAATAATATTCTTTAATAGATTTCCAAGATTGTTTAGCTCTCATTATAAAGTAGATTGTAATAGGTTAGGATGGGTTAAGTGTTTTAGTTCAAATAATATCAGTTTTACTTAAGATAAAAAGAGTCATAAAAAGAGTAGGAAGCTGCGACCTAATTTGGCTTTTTAAAAAAAAAAAAAAAAAATTAACTCAGGTTTTATTCATTATTGTATCACCACAAAGAAAGGTTAGAATATTACGGAGACAATTCATATTTCATATTTGGTTTCTTTCTTTTTCTTCAGCCGGTTTGTTTTTCTCCTTCTTTACAGGATCGTCTTCTGTACCTAGACATAGCTGAAGATTTTGTGGCAAAGGCGAGACGCTTCTACCCTCCAAAGGATGACTCCGACGAGGAGACGCCGGGTCTCTCCGTAAACCTGCCACTGCTGTTGGCCAGGATAGGGGCCATGAACGGAGGAGGGGAGGATGAGGAGAGTGAAAAAGACGAGGAAAACATGAGTGACTGAGCCCAAGATCTATGGGCTGCAGTAATAAGAGACACAAAGCAGGGGGCAGTAGTCATCAACCCTGGAGACTGGATGACAGCTTTGCATAGCTCTTATTCAAGTGTTTGTTGCCTCATACAGTGTTGTTACTGCTTTTTGAAGTTCTAGGCTAAAAATATTTCCCTCTCTAATTTAGCTTGACTCTTTTCTGTTTAGTCTGGCCAAACCCTAAAAGGAGATTTGCAGATTTTGAAATCAATCCCACTCATGAGTTTTAACTGTGTGGTTTTTTTTTTCTCTCCACCAAAAAGTTTTATTGGGTTTGTAGGCGGTTCATTGTTCATGTGTTGTGAACCTTCAGGGTAACGATGTTCTTCTGAGCAAAGCTTCTTTATAGTTCTGTCCTATGATTATCAGCACTCATTTCATTCAATCATATGATCAGTAAGAACACGGAAAAAATAGCACACCGATATGATGTCAGACTTTTCCTCTAAAGGTTTTACAGGAAAGAATGTTTGCATAATCGCTGCTTTAACTCATTAAAATCTGTATGTGGTTTAAAATATTTGAAGAATAGCAAAAAGAAATGCAATGTCAGTACTGTAAGTTTTAAATTGGTTGTTTGTGTGCCTGAGATGGAAGGATGTTTTTCCTGTTCAGCAATTTGCTGAAAATGTGAAAGATTTATACAAGTCTGCGGTAGTTTGTGTTTTGGGTCGAAGTTAGCTTGAAATAAAGTTCCAGTCTAAAGCCCGTTTTATGTAATGCCACATGCATCTTTCTCGTGTGAAGTTGCTTTCTATTCATAAAGTAACATGAATTCAAACAAATGAAATAGACTCTATTTTTCAATGGTATTTAAAATTACGTTCAGCTAAGCGTACTGAGCAATGGAAAGTGTGGCATGGGAGCAACAGCCTTTTGAAGTGGAACATAAGAATCTTCTTCATCTGTCTGTATACTCTCACGTGGCCCGTCAGCTGTGCATCCATGGCTGGCTTGCACTCTGTTCCTGTTCCGAAGCGGCATGTCCAGCGTCTGACTGTCCCACTGAGACCAGGATGGGTTGCAAGATGGATGGTGATAATGGTGTTTTGGTAGTCAGCTGTTTGTTGTTGTTATGTAAGAGAGAGCAATACACTGTCGAGGGCACATGTTTGAACACGGCACCAGCCCGCTGGCACAATGGCACACCGATACACAAATAGCTGGTAACAACTGAGTGTTATGAAGCACTAAGTCGATACTATGTGCAGGAGTTAATACAAAGCCAGATCCCTTATTATTAATTATATATATAAGTACTCTGTGTCAGGTTGACCTGTTCCTCTCTCCTCTCAAAGTCATTTTCGTATTACAAATAAATCAGACTTGAAGTTCCCCTCTGACAATATTTTGCCATATTTACCACTTCCTGACAAGCCTTGACTTTTTCCTGCAATTGCCCTTCTCTTTCTGTTTTCCCACCTACTCCCTATCTCTTTCGCAGTGACAGCTCATTTAAATGTCACTTTGCAGCAGCTGTGGCGGTGCTCTTATGCAACACAGAGTTCTTCCTGGCCGAGCCAGGCCTTGTGCGGGTGGACAGACGAGGACGTGGGGGGGGGGGATCACTGTGACAGACCTAACCTCATCACTGCTCACCTTTACAAACTATCCACACACCCCTGGCTCCATTTGCATAGCGTGACTCACCCAAAAACAGCTATGAGGAAAGGGCCGTCTGATGGCCTCTTGGATTTTAGCTTGTGGATATACAAATAAATGAACAGCACAAATTTAAAGTGTCACTCTGTGTATTACAACTGACTGCTTCGCATAAAGTAGCTTCTAATAAGACATGACCTCAACACAGAAGGAGGTTGCATGGTGACTTACTGGGTTTCTGAAATGGCATTCATGGTTGTCATGGTGTCATAACATGACTGAATCAATGACCTAGGAAATGCTTATCGTTTCCTTTTCTCAGTATGACACTGAGCGATATTTTACATATGTACTTGCATCCTGCTGAGAGATCAGCAAGATCATCAAGTCAAGAAATATAGTCAAAGAATCACAAAGTTATGATCACATTTGTTTTTCAGACAATCTGACACAGTACAAGAAAAATCAGAAAATAAAATAAAAGATTGATTACCGGCTTCTTTTGCTTGGGATGATTATATTTTATGCTGTGTGTGAGGCACATGATATCTGGTATATGATGATATCAGTACCTGATGTGGATTAGTGAGTCAGAGACAGGAATCGGTAGTAACATCAGACCAGCAGATAACTGTCAGAGGTGAGTGTGTGTGTGTGTGTTTCACAGTCTGTAACCCGAGTTGATTATGGCCTGCATAGCGCTCTTTCACTAAGGTAATGAATCACTGGAGACTGAGCTCTCACTGCTACTGTGAGACAGCGCTGTGTAATGGCATCTAATGAGGGGGTATGATGTTGTCATGAAGCCTGGCGGGGTTATAAACTTATTCAAAGCTGTATTATGAATTAAAAAAAACAGCATAAAAATGACACTGCTACATAAACTTGTATGGCTTTTTCACTACTTTTCTCACAACTGACTGTATATAAAAGATGGATGTTGCCACTTTTGCAGCCTCTATAGCCTCTCTGTTATTTTTGTTTTTTGGAGCCAGAGGTGACAATATTTAGGAAAGTGTGTGAAATGCTCATTTGTCAGCTTGACAAATGTTGTCTTAAAGCATGGAAATAATTTTGAATTTCTTTATCTTGGTTGTCTTTTTGGTGGGTTTTTGGCTTCATGTCTAAAATATTGTGCTTAACAGAAACTTATTTATAGTTATATAGATACTTATATAGAAACTTAGAAATAATTTTCACATGTTGTTATAAATATTGAGTCAGCTTATCTTATGTTATAAGCAACCACCTGTAAACGTGCCTTTTGAAATGTGTAAATATAAACGGATTTATAGTATATAAGCCCCGCAAAAATGTGCACAATTCTAATTTTCTTTGGCATGACCAGCTTTATTCTTTAACCTGAATGCTGGTAGGTAAGCTTCTGTATTTTTTTTCAGAAATTCCAAGCTTCCTGAAGATCTTCTTTGAATGTTGGCTGTTTTTTTTAAGTTCTCTAAAAAAAAGATCCCATACTTCTTCAATAATATTAAGATGTGGGCTCTGGGGTCTATTCATGTCTAATAATGCTCCATTGTGTGTTTTTCCGTCCATATATTCTTTTCCTCCATTGGCAGTGTTTTTGGGATCAGTGTCATGCTGACAAATGAAGCAGTCAAACACCTAACACACCATATAGCACTGCATTGTGAATCAAAATCTGAGGGTGCTTTTCTGCATCTTTGTGATGGATTACTTTGTGCATTACTTTGACAAAATCCCCCAAACCATGACAGAGCACAGGGACGAGTCCACTGTCAGAGACCATAAGAAGATCATTTGTAACCTTCGCTAAAGCTGTTTCTCTACTTTTCCGAAAGAGTGCAGTTCTGAAACCAGATCGAAACTCTTCAAATAAACCATCCCTCTGCCGATGATCATTAAGCTGTTTTACATCTACTTTTTCAAGACTGTTTTTTTAGATGAAAGAAAGGCTGGAGATTGGCATATATTTAGCTAAGACAGTTGGGTCACGTAACCGTTTACCATTTTTTAACCATTTAAAGAAGGAACACAGAAAGAACTGGACTGAAAATTAGAGAAAAAAAAACTGTTGCTCAAAACTGCTTTAAAAAGTTACAGTTCTTGTAACTAAAAGAAAAATATAAACATCGCTTAAGATGTTTGTACCTTACCCACCCCTACTGCTTGTCACGTGTTACACGGTGTTCATGTGTTTTATCTGCTTTTTTGTGCTGAGGTGTTTTTTTCTGTTCTCATATTGTTCTCCCATTAGGAGCTCAGTCTGGGCGGAGTTTTTTCTCCTCCTCTCACCTCATGTTGTGTATTTTCACTGTTCTTCCTATCAGCCTACCTATCTGACCTGTGTCCCTATGTGATGTCTGTGTATGTTTGGTCAGAAGGTTCCTTTGTAAGTACGCATGCGCCAACTAGCATGCTGTCTGCTGTAACCCATTATTTCCTTCGGGATTAATAAAGTCAGTGTAATATGAGTTAAACAAAGATATTATGAGTTTCACTTACAAAAAACAGTACAGAGTTCTTGGAGGGAGTGAAGCCTGACAGATTGCTAATCGATACAGCTCTGTCACCTGTCAGTTAAATCCACCACACCTCAATAGTATAAATTTAAAAATATTATAAAATCCAAATGGTTTAAAGTTTGCTATTTTAACATTTAACTCTTGAAACCAAACTCAAATTGCTATTTGAGTTTTTGTAGTTTCTGGCTCTTCCAGGTTGGCTTTAGTCGGCTCTCCATTCCTGCTTTGTGTATATCATGGCTATAATCTTATTAAGATTCCTCTGCTGTCTAAACTATTTGCGTCGGTCTGTGTACATATTTACATTATCTCCATCCATAGTCTCCATAATATTTCCCCCTCTGTGATCACAAGTGAAGTGGAAAGAGCTGGGCTGAGTGATTACAAGAGCTGGCCGAGCATTGAAATTGAGAATCAGGGGATTTTCAGCCTTATTACCCCTGAACCCCACTGCAGGGAAACTTCCAGCTGTCAGGGAATGAGGCACGGAGGACTTGGTGTCAGATGTCCAAGCACACTGATTGTAGAGTGACAACATGAATCTAAAATAGAAACAGAGCATCTATAAAAGCTGTGGACAGACAGCCTGGACATAGACAGCACTAAGAAGGACAGAGATAGTGGAAGAGTAGAATTAAAGCCGACTGAAGCATCACTGTTTCTACCCACTTCTCAGAGACAAGACTGGACCTTAGGACTGATCAACAAGACCGACTCAAGGCGATAAATCCTTCTGCACCTGAGAAGATGCCAATCTGTACCGTGCTGGAGAAGAGCAATGGTGTGCTGGTGGGAGCTGAGCTGACCTGCAGTGTGAGGGAAGAGAACAAGGCTCAGAGGGAGAGCTATACTGCTGACTGGCACAGCGTTAGTCTCAAGACTCAACCTCAAGACAGGTAGGACCAATGAGATCATGTCTTACTGACCCTATAATATGACAAGTTGCTTTGAGATGAGAGGAAAACATTCACTAGGCTGTAATTTCAAACGTTTCTTACCCTCATAAAATATGGATGAAGATTGACTTGAAAATTATTCTCATACTGAAAAGTAGTTAAATGCTAATTGAGAAGGTAAATTAAAATGAAGCCCACAGTAGTTTCTAACTTCAACTTTTCTTTGATGCCCACAGGCAGACCATGAACATGAACGACACTTCTCGTAGGGAGACTCTGTCCCGGCAGTGGCAGGCACGTTCACTGACACAGAAGTGTCCCTCTGGTGTCTTTAGGGTGGGCACAGTGGAAAGAGGGGTCAGGGAGCACCAGCTGCTTCCGAAGAGAAACACCCTCCCCTTGCCCATCTTTACCCCCGCAGAGCTGGGTGTCAGGCTCGGACGTGGGGCGCCACACACATTGGAGGACCTGGAGCCATTTCCCACTCCAGATGGAGTGTGTCCCAGCAAGAGGACGGTGGACGAGATCACCAGGGATCTCCCTCCAGTCAAGCCGACCCTCATGGAGTTTGCCAAAGCACCCAAAGCCCTGGGGCGCTCCATGTCTCAGGAAGCCCAGAGAGGGTGAAAATCAAAAGGACAAAAGAAAAAGAGGGGATGCTAGGGAGAGACGAGAAGGTTGACAGATGGGAAAGAATATTCAATAAGCAGAGCGTGTCTGGAAACATTATGTCAAGATGTATATAGATTTACCTCTAGTGACACCTAATATTCTAGAAGTTTAGCACTCTAAATGTCATATCTTGTCATTGTTGGCATTTTATTGTGAGTGGTATTAGAAATGGTTATGGGAAGATGTTAGCATTGGGACAGGGAAGCAAGGCATTCTCTTAGCTGTGCCATAGCCAATCTGTGCATGTGCTGGCCAGCTGGCCTCAACATATCTGTCAATCGTTCAGTGTGACCTAACAATTGTACGCACTGGTGCACCTTAACCATTTCTTTTGTCCTTTCTTTGCGTGTTGGAAAGTACAGTCTTCATGGTGTAAATGAAAGTGTTCAGGATAAATAAATAGGTGGAAAAGTATAACAAAAGACGGGAAGAGAAGGGAAGAATCGGAGGGGAAATGGAGGGCTAAGGGATCAGGAAACATGCCTTAGAGCTGGTCAGCCTCCAGGACTGCCTGCCAGTCTTTCATCTGTGTGAAGGGTACAGAATGCACTGGCAAGATGAAACGCTGCAGCTGTAGATATGTGTGTCTCTCTGTGTGTACCAGTGTTTTGGCACGTCTAATCACAATAACTTAGGAAAACAAACAACCCTTTTTTTTTTAATGTGCATTAACTGATCTGCCTTTTTAGTCGAGTGGCAGCTCATATTTATATCTGATAGAGGAACGGATACTGTAATAGCTTAGAATACTGGTGATCATGTAAATGAATCTGAATTGTGTGTAACAATGCTGTAATATTTTGTTAGACATCGATTATTTTTACTAATAAAAGGTGAACTACTTATCACTTCTCTGTCTTTATGTTTGATGCCTTAAGTGCAACATAAACTTAATTTGATTATATTTTATTTTGGTACAACATAAAAGAATACAAAACAGCAAATGATTAAGCTTAATATAGAGTAGAATGTTTTTCTAAGGAGCGGAAGGAACATCAATAGCTCTACAATGACCTGCAGGTTTACCACAGTGTAAACTGAACAATCTAATAGAATGGATGAAGATATATTGGTTCCTGAGGTCAGTTGGTTGTGGGTGGAAGAAAAGGAAACGCATGCAGTAACTAGAGGTTAGAGCCCATACCATGACTTGTTCCGGTAACAGAGCAAAGGATCGGTTGCATTATGAAAACAAGTGTTTTGGGAGGCATAGGTATTAGACAAAGATGCAATAAACAGCTGGGATCCGTCAGCTATTATTTAGATAAGAATGTGTTTTCACTGTGCCCTCCACCTTTAGAACAGAGCCCACTTTACGTCCCTCATTTATCTTTCATGTGTTTGTTCTCCGTCACAGGATGCACTCATCCTCTCTTAGTGTGCACAGCTGAAATAGAAGTACTGCCTCACCCCATTTCCAATATATCTCTATGTACACTTTACTCAGTCTATCTTATCAATTATTACTCCTGCCGTTAGCTGCCCTTTTCCAATAAAACTTAATTCCTCCAGTGGTTATATTTGTCTCTTTAACCCCTTCTGACTCATTGTCTCCCTATCATAGGCAACGCGTGGCAGTTTGATATTAATAGCTGGGTAAACATTCGCTTTGCCCTGGAGACAGGCGAGAGACAGCCACGAAGGCACGCTCTTCCCACTTTAGCTCTTAATCCTAGTGTTTTATCTGAGATTTGGGTGTGCTGGCTTCAGTCTCTATCTTTTAAATCACCCTCCCACACTGCTGCTGAAACACCGTGCTAACTATTCAGCGCTGTCACAGTACAATCGAGATTTCAAACTCCAAATGAACGAAGGTTTCGAACCTCGAAACAATTTTCAGCGGGTGCCAAGGAATGTGAAAATTGAGAGGGCGTGTGTTGTCAGAGACAAATCCATTAAATTGACAGTGAGATTTTTTCCTATGCCTCAGCTGTCTCGGCTGCAAGGTCCTTTCTGTATTTGGCAAAATTATCCTATCTGCTGCTGCAAGTAGGTTGATGCGAACTTTAAGATTTGGGTCCAACTGCCTAGTAAAAAAGTCTTGACTGATGTATGGGATGGGGATTAAACTTGACCTTGCCTCTTTTCTTGCCTACTTTCTCATTTTTTTTAACATACCCTAAATTTGAATGAAAACCATTTTCATGTACATGGACAATATTTCTTGTCATGAACCAAAGAAATAGTCATTATTGTGTCTATAAGACAAGATCAAACAGTGGCACACTGCGAGAGGTGCTTTTCCTAATGTCTCTCGTGGTATATATGCTTTATGCATGCAGAGTCAAGCATCTTGCTTGCTGTCTGTTTGCCATCGTGCTTCTGTGATAGATGTCATCATGTGTTGCTGCTACCTACTGGATAATTTGGGTAGTGTAGGTTGAATAAATAAGTTAAAAAAAGGGGGGGGAAAAAGCTTTATTACTTATTATCAGCTTTCATCTTTCATAAAAAAAAATCACACGTATTTGCAAAGTAAACATCAAAAATAAAGATGAAATCATAATCTTTGGTGCCCATTACAAAACACAGCTGGTGAGAGCGTTAATAATCACCTTCCCTGCTTCTCTTCTTCTGCCTTGGCAGCACCGTTGTCCTTTGTAAAAACAACAAAGACAAAACATTACACAGATCTAAAGCTTCTGATTAACTCATCTATTCAGCCATCCACAATCAACAGCGCCATAATCACAAGCAGTGGCCCCAATCAGCACCCTTCTCATCACAATTATCGTGATGCTTGCTGTTGTCACCTCTTTGTCATGCTGTTCTAAAAGGCCCCAATGACATCACTAGTAAACTGTGTTAATTGGCTGTTGGTTCGGTGTTGCTGCGTGGATGGTTTTACCTGCTGCAGGGATCGAGTTGACATCTGTAGTCCCAGAAGAATTTGTCAGGCAACAATGAGATAGCCTAAACACACATATAACTGCTTTTGCCTACACTCATTGGTCCCTTTATTAAGTACACCTTGCTGGTATCAGGGTGGACAACCTTTTCCCTCATAACTTGATTTAATTTATCTGCACATATATTTGATAAGGTGAAGGAAATCTGGCACAGCCAAGATGCAAACCCCCTGCTTCACCACACCCCAGACATGCTTTATTGGATAAAGTTTTGGTGACTGTGGAGGCCCTTTAGTACTTTGTTATGTTCAATAAACCCCTTTAAGATCATTTGAGCTTTGTGATATATTGCATCGACATGTTGAAAGCAGACATCAGAAGATAGATATTGGGATGGATATGGTGAGCAGCAATACTCAGCCAGGCCCTGGCATTGAAATGAGGCACTTGGCACGTGGTTGGCACTGTAAGGCTCAAAGTGTCCAGAGAAAATATCTTCTACACCATCATATCTGTCAAAGCAGCGTAAATTGTTGCTACAAGGCAGAATGACGTTATGCTTTTTTGATATTTATGTCTAATTCGGACCTTGCTATTGAAATGCACAGCAGAACTGGAAATTTATCAGATCAGACAATAGTTTGCAATTTTCTGTTTATTTCATTTTGGTTTTGGTGAGCCCGCATGAATTGTATCCTCAGTTCTGCGCTGGCAGGAGTGGCACCCAGTGTGATCCTCTGCTGCTGCAGCCTGTCTGCTTCACGTTACCTTGGATATAGCAAGTGAGTATTTGAGTTACTTTTGCCTTCCTATCATGCGGAAGTGGTCTGGACAGTCTCCTTTGACCTCTCACGGAATAGTTTCTCTTTTTTGGACATGTCTGTTGTCCCGGAAAACCTGTAATTCTCTTCACTGTGTAAACACTCGAAACTTTGAGGGAAAATGCCAGTAGATCAGCAATTTCTGAAAAACTCAGACCAGTCTGTCTGGCATCAAGAGCCACACCATGTTCATATCTTCCCCATTCTAATCCTTTATTTGTTTGAATTTTAGCAGGTTGCCTTGACCAGGGCTTAATGCCTAACTGCATTAAGTTGCTGCCATAAGACTGATTATATTGTTTCAGCAACAAGCAGTTGAAAAGGTGTGCCTAACAAAATGACTGGTGAGTGTAAGTTATGATCAAAAGTCCAATGTCAAAAAAATAGAGTATACACATGATTTAGCACATCATTTTGGGTCTCATCAGTAGTTTGAGAAAAAAGATTTTAATAGCTGGCACATGATTTATTGCTACTCCTAGATTTTATGATTTTAAAAATTGGACTGGTATAGTTATTACAAATTAATTTTTCATATACAGAATGAAAATTCTCAGAAATTTGTACAAGGGAAGTACTTTTTAGGGACTCGATGTGAGGATGTCATTTTCCAGCTGCAGCCTAGTACACCTCCAGGCTGCTACCCAAAACAACAATTCTTGTTTGTTTGGTTTTTTAAAAAGTTTTTCTGATGTGCGATTGATTGATTAAGAAATGTCCTTGCAAAGATGTGTAGCAGACGTTCTTGCTTCACTCAAATTACTTTGAGTTTAATTAAAATCTTATATTTGCACTGTCTCTGTAAAATAAACGTTGGTTCCTCCTGTGAAAACGTCTTAGCCTGCTGGCAGTTAATGATTTGAGGCAAAAAAAAAAAAAGAATCTGATCTTTCTATGTCTCTATTAGTTTTAAAATTTAATCTGATAGTTAATGCTGTGCAGTAGCAATAATGAGTTGTCATATTACATGTAATAGACATCATCCATGTCTGTGTTGTGGAGAAAAGGTGTTTTTTTTTTGTCTTCATAGTTCTGAGTGGCCCGAGGCAGGGTAGGACATATACTGGGTACTGGGTAATAGCGACGAGCATCTGCGGGCCGGCCTCATTCTCTTGAATTAGACTTGTCTCTGGTAACCTGACAAAGTGAAGGAGAAAAACAGCCCAGATTAATTTTTCAGTGAGAGAATTTGGTCATAACAATGTTTTCACTGTTAAAACTTCAGTTCAGTAACCCTGACATTTACTGAACTCATTTCTATTTTGTGTTATGGCACTGCATTTTAGTAATTGCCATCAGCTCCCAACTCATTCTTTAAAAAGTTCTTTCTCTCTGTTTTTTAATACATAGCAAAAAGTAGATACTTTTCAGCTATGCTGTTCCCTCGACCTGTACACGTGCTAAATGGTCACATTACTTGAATTAACATGCTGGCAATGTAAATGTGTTGATGATCGTTAGTAGGTTTAACATTAAATACAGCAGGAGTTTTTAATGAAATGGTCATGCTAGATGAATTGCAACAAGATTATATTACAATCCATGCTTTGTGCTCATAAATTTGTTTACCAATTTCATCAACTTCAGTTGATTTCATTTTCTGCAATCCTTGTCAGTGATAAATTTTTCAAACAACGCAACACAAAATGTTTAAAAATCATGTCTTAAGCGATTTTGTCGATTTTTGTCGTCGTATGGATGAAACAACTAGCAACATTATTTGACATCAAGGGCTTTTGGTATGAGGTGCCGTAAGGGACATTATTACTGAAACGCTCTCACACACACTACTGAAACGCTCTCACACACACAACTGAAACGCTCTCACACACACTACTGAAATTTAATCTCTCACACACACTACTGAAACACTCTCACACACACTACTGAAAACCAAGACATTTCAGTAGAACAGGAAGGCGTTTCAGTAGAACAGGAAGGCATTTCAATAAAACAGGAAGGAGTTTCAGTAGAACAGTGTCACTACCCGATCCGTACCGGAAACGCGATCGGTACCCCGCATGGCAAATCTTACGTCACTTCCTCTCTCTGTCAACATTGCGACTTTCAATATATTTGAATGACAGGATTAGCGGCCAGTTAGCTCTTAGCATTTCTCGACATCTATGGATACCTCAATATACAAACTCTTCTCCTCAACGGAGAGCTTCCCCCGATTGAATAACAGCGCTGTAAAATAAGAAGAATGGCACCTAATTACAGACTTAATGATACAGCGTTAGTAATATGTCACGTGAAGATTCATCAGCCAGATTTTCAGTTGTGTGTGTGAGTGCGTGTGTGTGAGAGCATTTAAGTTGTGTGTGTGTGTGTGTGTGTGTGAGAGCGTTTCAGTAATAATGTCCCTTATACCGCACCTCATACAGAAACCTGCATCTGGTCAAAAGAAAAAACAAAAAAGACCCACACACTATCGTTAT
>VUQR01037096.1:14148-38280 GCA_015108515.1 Hemichromis elongatus
GACAACAAGTCAAGAGAAAGAGGTGACATCTTGAGTAACATCTTCTGGTGAAAATATCAACTGTCAAAAAAAAAAAAAAAAAAGAAAAAAAAAGAAAAAAAAAAAAAGAAAAGAAAAGAAAAGAAAAGAAAAGAAAAGAAAAGAAAAGAAATCTGGTCGGTTTCCACTCATGGGATAAGAAAGTTTGTAATAAAGCGTATACAAGCGGCATTCAAGGACTAGCAAACAATCCTATAGGAAGCCTAGATATGCTTATTTCAGGTAACTGGCATTTGTTCAAAAGCTATTGACTCATATATTTTATATTATGGAATCAGTGCAACTACAGTCTGTTCTAGTTTTGGCGTGTGGGTTATGTAGTTTTTCACCCAGAGGGGACTCATTTAGTTTGAAGATGCTGCCTTCCTGGGCTTCTGGAAATCTTGATATTCCCATTTCATCCAATAGAAACTGTTGAAACAGTGTGATACCAATTTAATCAATTATAGATGTATATAAACACCTTTAGAACATCAACCATTAGAACTTCATTCTTTAAAAAAATTATTTCATTGATATTCACTTTATTAAAGATTTTAAGCTCCATTTTTCTTACTGCTCTCAGCTAAACAATATTACATGTGCGTGAGATGGTTTTTTTTTTTTCTTATTTCTTGGTTTTGTGTTTTATATTCAGCCTTAAATGGCAACAGCAGTTTATATGACACTCATGTAAACAGCTTCTTTCATAGATACAAAGTACTAGGCCTACACAGTTTCCCCCTGCTGTCTTAAAAGGCGTGCTGACCAGCTGGCTCCTATCTTCACTTAGATCTTCAATACATCCCTCGAGCTGTGCTAACTGCAATCCTGCTTTAAATATTCCACCGTCATTCCAGTCCCCTTAATAAGTCCCCATCACAGGACTGAACATCTACAGGCCAGTTGCTCTTTTGTCTGTGGTCATGAAGAACTTTGAACATCTGATGTTGAGATTATTGAAGACCATAACAGGATAACTGCTGGATACCCTGTAAATTACTTACTGGGCAAATAGGTCTGTGTTGCTGTGATGATGCAATCATTATGGGACTGTAATAAATCCTACAACACCTTGCAGGATTTATGCAAAGTTCCTGTTTATAGATTTCAGCTCAGCATTCAAACTGATGATCCCTGAAATTCTCTCCATCAAACTTTCCCAGTTCAGCGTATCCCCTTTCATCTGCCATTGAGGCACCAGCTGACTGCCCCTTCAAGAACCAGCCACTAGGCTCCCAAATCCCAGTTACTGAACTCATCAAATATGTTGATCAGTATACCTCATCTACTTCATCACTGTCTCCCTGTCCTCCGGACATCAAGGATTTTCTTCACCACCCTAGCATACTTTTCAACTCCCGACTTCCTCATGCAGTACCACCATTCTTATCTTGACACCCTACTATTTGGAGATATCTAAATCTACAAAGGCAAACTGAAACTCTTTCTGATCATTTCTATATTAGTCCATCAACACTTTCAAAGCAGACATTGCATCATGATTGTCATCTGTCTTCTCGGCCTAGCTTGAAATACTCCTTCCTATAGTTTCATAGTATGGCTCATCAATTTTATCCCTCTGTAGTTACTACAGCGCTAGAGATCACCCTTGTTCTTGAAAATCAATACCATTCCTCAGAATCTCAGAATTCCTCTCACTCTTCAAGATTGTGTTAAACAATATGGTTAAAAAGTCTGCTGCTCTCTCATAGAGGTCTGGATACTTCCATAGGTACATCATTGGCACCAGCTGTCTTTCTTCTACTCATTTGTCTATTGTCTATTCTGTTCATAGATGCGCTTACTTTCTCATTCCTAATCCTTTGCATTCCCTGATTATTATTTCTCCACCTATGCTCTTTTCTCTTACACTTTCTTCATTCACTGGCTCCTCTAAGTACTCATTTTCTCAGCACACTCTCATTACTTGTAAGTATATTTCTATCTCTCACTATTCACTACAAGTCTTTTCTTTGGACACCTCTCTCTTTGCTGTAAACCAATCCACCCTTTCCTGTTGTGCACATTTGGGTGAGTGCTGAATATGCCACAATAATAGCATTCAGAAACTGCTGCAGTATCATGTAATACTAATGAAAAGATGGGAAATTTGGGAGTCACGAGGAAACAATTACCCCAGAGCTGCACATCCTTTCCAACTCAGTCTTTGCCTAACATATCAATACAAGTCCTTTTCTACTTTCTTATTGTCCAGCCTCAGGTACAACTGACTACAAGCCCTTTCTTTTGCCACCTCTCTGTTTGCTGTAAACCAATCCTCCTAGTACTCCTGCCAACATTCCACATCTCCTTTCTGGTTGTGCAGATGTTTAGTAAGTATGGTAAATAATAAATAATAATAATAAATCAATGTTAAGCATTGTTAAGAGTAGTGGGGGGGTTTCAAGCCACTGCTTAATAAGTTTCAAATGTTACACTGATGGTTGTTGTGTATGTTGTCACGTGTGACATTTTGAATTATGAATTAACACATCCAAGTGGTAATTTATTTCCTACGGTCCGTAAACGCAGCATTGGTTTGATATGATGGGAAAGGCTGGCTTGTTGACTCATCCTGAGCTTTGGTTTCGCTGTAGCTACGGCTGGGAAAGTGGCTAGCAACCTTGTCAGTCGTCCACTAGTTAATGTGTCAATAATGTAGCCCTCGTCAAATGTTCTCGTGCAAGAAGATGATGGTCTTTAAATGAATTCCGTGCTGTCGGGGCAACTCGTACGCAGGCGCGACGTTGTTTGAGCTAGCACTGGCTAAAGTTAGAAGATTGTCAAGATAAACGACTGAAGTTCCTCCGGAGTGGTATAAGTAACGTTGGGCTGACCAGAGGTAGCCTAGCTTATGTAGCGAGTTAGCTTGACTAGTGCGACATGGAAAAAACAATATTTCCAAGTGGCTTTAGGCCGTAAATGAATGATTATTTATTCGGACTGCTATCGACAGCCGATCTTACAAAAACCGAAGCAGAAGTATCTGGCCGTAGCTTTGAAATTTGCCCATCCTGGCTGCACTGCTGGCCTAGGTAGCTAGGAGAAAGCTACCTAGCTGCACGTCTGGCCCCTCAACCAAAGTAAGTGTTTACACTCGCAAATTGTTCCTTGACAAGGTTGTGCGGTTTAGTCTGAAATACTGGAGTTCCTAAATGCATTTATATACTTTATTTACGTGACATCTAAGTTAATATAGGTGCGTGTCTTAGCTGTTAGCACCAACTTAATTAATCTAATGAAGCTATAGCTAACTGTAGCACGCAAGATGGCCTTGGTGAGTTTGTTCTGAAGCCAAGTTTATAAAATATCAGTGGATATGCCCAGTCCCACTATCGATTTGTGACTTTGCTACCTGTCACATTTGGGTTAACATGCTAAGCGTCAAGAAATTGCTGCAGTATCATGTAATCCTTATATAAGTCAGAGGAGTCTCGAGGAAACAATTATTGCAGAACCTTGTCTTAAGTTATAGGAGATGTATATGTAGCCAGACTCCTTTTGGTCAATGTTTGTGCAGATCAGAAATGATTAAAGCTAATGCCATGGGTTTCCTCTTTTTCTCTGGGAAGTGTTAATGTATCAAACTGCATTCAGAGTAGTATTTCTTTTGCTTTCCAACCAGTGTAGTGTGCCTACAATAATTTAACTTATTAGTCCATTAATATGTATTAGAATTGATGGAAAACTAATAATTTAATTGGGAAAAAAAATAATTCCTCAGAAAAAATGCTGAGCTTTCACTTTTTCTAGTTCCCTTTCATTTGAGCTTTTGTTTTCGGTTAGCTGTTGCAATTTACGTAGTTGAAACTTTAGCATTTATTGTTTGTCTTCTCTTTTTTTTCTTGATGTTTTCTACAATAAATAGATCATAGCTCTGACTGTAGTCAGCGTTGTTTTCCAGTTAAGGTGGATGCTCTAAAGCAATTTTTTAATGTCAACAAAAATTACAATTACAGAATTAATGTCAGAACAAATAAGAATCTATAAATTTAGGCACAAGATCCTCAATTTCAGCAATATGAACCTGAACTTAAAAGTTACTCCAGCTGTCTTTTTCCCCCCTTGTCTTCAGCTTAATTACATCCACTTTTATTCAGTGATGTCAAAATGTGACATCACTGAACAGTCGGTTATTTATAATCCAGCATACTTCCACTTATTTTGTTATACTGCTAGTCACTTGAGCAGAGCTAATTTCTGTCATTTCTTTGCTGTTAGACATTTAGGTAGGGAATTTTCGTAACAATTTTAAATTGAAGATGGTTAATATTTTGGTTGTCTACGAAAATGAGGACAGGACTGTGTTAATGACCTATTTATATAACCTATTTAACACACAGTCGTAAACTATTTATAGAAGGTTTTAATTTTGTAAGAAGTAACATAACACTCATAATTCAGCTCTCAATTTGATTAGGAAAATAGCAGTAGGGGTTTGCGGATTAGCAGCTGTTTGAAAGACGATTTCATTATGCTGCTTTGTTGCAGAATAAGTGCAAATTGTTCTTCTCTTAGACCTTTACTCTGTACGGTCTTTACTGTTTAAATGTAAGTAATTGACAAAAATGCACTTCTGTGTTTTAAAGCAGCCATTCCTTGAATTAGATATACAGCTTTTATAATCTTTCTCCCCTGACAATGGTTCCTCTGTACTTCAGCTTTATGCAACACGTTTGATAACAGTTTATGTAAAAGTTCATTCCATGTACTCTAATCAGAATATTGAATTTATCGCAGAGTGCTTTAAAAAAAGGAGACAAAAAAGAAGAACTTGGTATCGTTCTGTATGCTGACATATTGCATTAAACGGATTCTGATTCTGTTTGATATTCTTTTTCCAAGTGAAGAGCCAAAAAAGGTCGTGTCAGTGTCCTTATGCTTGTTTAATGAGAAAACAGGACAAAAATTTGAATGTTCTCCTTTTGTAATACTTGAGTTATGTGCATCATTTGATACCGTAGACTATAAAATTTTGCTGCGCCACTGGGTTGGTATGTCTGCGACATCTCAGCCGTTGGGTTACGTCATATCTGACCAATTTAAAAAACAATGGTTTCATTAGTAACCAGAATTCTCCTTTCTTAAATATATGAAGTCTCTCAGGGGTCTGTACTGGCTTTGTTTTTTATGCTACCTCCAGGTCACATTATACAGTCAAATAACATGTAGTTTTACTTCCATCCTGATGACACACAGCACTTTCTCCCAGGAAAATCCAATGATCCAACTAACCTTTCCAACCTTATTTGTTAACATTTGACAGAAAATATTTTTTTTCATTTTATTCTTCTAATGTCTAGAATGTTATGTTAATTTTAAGTTATAATTTTAAGTTGTTATGCTGGTTTTGATGAGTTATATACTAATAAACTTGACTACTGCTATTATTATTATTATTATTAAAGGTTGTATGCTGTTGATGGCCTCCCTGCCAGCCATGGACACTGTGACAGACACATGTCCAGTGGTGCACCAAAATGGGACTGCCCATCGGGAATCTGAAGACACAAGACCAGCTGCTGTTGTTCTGAGGCTTCATTTATATCACACCAGCCAGGCAGTGGCTGATGGCAGCTTTCTAAGCTACCCACCTGGGGCCTATGTAGCTGAAGAGCTGTGCATAGATGCAGCAAAGGCATGCAGTGAGTACTCACGCTGTGCAAGTCTCCATAAAGAACCCCCATTCATGTGTTTTCCTGTAACTTGGAGCATAGATTCCAAGATAAGGTTATCAAGAAGCCACAGTAAAAGCTAATAACAGAAAAATTGTTAGTTTGTCCGCTCATCTCTGTGTTTTCTTTAAACTTTGCCTTTACTATTTTCAACGTTAAGAACAAATATAGTAGCTTAGCTTTGTTCTGTTTTTCTTTTAATTTGGAGGTAAAATTCATCAACAGTATGGCTTTGCAGAGTGGGACTGCACTCACCTGCATATTGTGCATCTGATGATAAAACAAACACAAATGACATTTTAGACGATCTTTATTGACCCTTTTCACCTGTGTTAGTACAAGAAACACTTTCTACTTTCTGTATCCTGAGGCACAGTCCTCAGAGCTCCCTCTAAATAAAGCATTCATTTGTTGTTAGTTACCTAATTGAATATAATCCAAGCTTACAGAACATAATGTGCCCTCTCGTTCTTTCGTCACTGTAGGTATATCACCACTTTACTGCAGCCTTTTCGGGCTTTTCCGAAAGCAGGATCACTTGTGGTTTTCACCCAATCACATCTTCCAGCTTGATGACACTGCCTCTGAAGATGTGTTTTTCAGAATACGGTAGCGTACTTTACTTTGCGTTTGCAATTCCTCTTGTGTCTTTTTAAGATTTAAAAATGTCTCAATGACTCTCTACATTTTCTTTCTAATCTCTTTCCACAGATACTACTTCCCTGGTTGGTATAGTGGTGGGGCATCCAGGGCTTATCGATACGGAGTCACAAAAGGGTCAGAAAGCCCCGTCATTGATGACTTTGTAATGTCGTACCTCTTCTTTCAGGTAAACGCTCTCACCTAAACCCCTTTTGTCAAATAGGTTAGAAGTTGATTATTTATCTGTAGGTTAGTTTAACAAAAATATTCAATAGCTGCATTCATTACCAGTATTGTAGACAAGGTGTTAGAAAATGAGCAGCGTTTATCCTTGAAGTGCAGAACTATCAGTTTGGTAGATTATGACGATATCCGTACATTTTATTCTATTCTCTCTGATCTGGCAACAGTGTATCTCAATATTTCCCTCACACGAAAGAGAGAGATGCTACTGTAATGTTGGTTTTTGTATATGACTATTTACACCTTTGCATCCATGAAAGCAAGTTCCTTACTTGTATTGGCCTTGTATTAATTAAGCCATAAATACAAAGAAAAGTCTTCGTGTTGAAGGGTATGGTTGGGATACCTGCTGCTGTATGTCTTTGCTGGAAATTTTAAAAGGTTTATTGTGTTGGCTGATGTTTAATTGGACTAGGTTTTTTAATATGGTTACTCTGCATTGGATGCTTGCATTGTTTTGCTTTTGCGTGTTTTTTGTTATGGGTTTTTGGTAGCATGTACAGTTTCTTTTTTTCAACATTACACCAATGATCAAATATCTGTATAGGAAAGAAAGGGACAGGTGCTGTAAACTCATTAAAAGTGTATAGCCAGTTAAAAAAAAAAAAAAAAGAATCTAGAGTGACCACATTGTAATAGAATTATTTCCGGGGTAGGTGAATAGTTACAGTTCAAGCCTACAATACGGCTGCAGTTGAACTCTGCGTGAACTAGGATTATGTGGAATTATGCTGGTGGAGGTCTGTCATGGTTGTTCAGCAAAGCCTAAAGGGAGATAAGAAGCACCACCGCAGAGGTCACTTAAATATGTTAGTGTGTTTGCAGTAATTATAACTATTCCATATGCTTTCATTTACTTTGGAGGATTCTGTATCTACTTTTTAGAGGATATGTTAAACTCCTTGTGGTCTAGTCTGTCTTTCTGACAAAGAACGCCAATAATTTGCAAAAGAGCAAAAACAAACTGAGGGGGACATTGTTGAATTTTATAATTTGCTGTCCTTTTAATAAACCCTTTTTTTCAATGTTGGCTGTAATAACAAAAGCATTTTTTTTTCAGTTTTATTGAAAACACAGTAACAATAGCTTGTTATTTGTGCCCAATGCAATATGTTTAAAAAGAAAGGAGTGTTGAGTGTTATCTTGTAGTTTTGGTCTTGTTTAGTGTTCACACTGGCTTCTTATTACAGTCATAACAAGAGCTGCAAATGTGACGCCAGAGGCCCTCACAGGAAGCTCATTCGTTGGTCAGTTGTGATAAAGAGCCACCCTGCATAATCAGTGTTTGATCAAGTCACATCAAGCAAGCCATGTTGTACCTAACGTTTCTCTAAAAAGTTGGGGTCAGAAGTTGACAGAGAACTGTTTGTACATAGTCACAAGACAAGATAAAGAGAATAGGAGGAAGAACCTTGACACGAGGCTGTGATCAATAGAAATATAAATTTGAACTAAATTTAAATTTATTGTTGCACAATACTTAACACTAATAGCTCTGTCTGCTTTGGATTAACACTGTAACTGAGCTTACAAAAAAATTAGCCAGTTATTTGTAAGCCTGGTTGTGATTGTTTGGTCAATATCCATTTTAAACATCAGTCTTTTGTGCGCTTTGATAGGAATATATCCTGAAATTGTTGGTTTAATTAAAAACTGTGACACGCATGCACTTGGTTTACAGAAATGACTTAAATAGAGTTACAGTGGACTTGAAAACGTGGGCAGACGCCAGTGCACTCACCTGGACGTTAGCTCGATCAGAACGGTTGGCGTTTACAACTAACAATGATTTTTTTCCCCTCATCTCTTCTGTGCAGTGGAGGAATGACTATCTGAATGGCTTGGTGAAGATTTCCAACTCCCATGAGACACAAGAAGAGTGCCTTGGTTTGGCTGTACTTGACATGACAAGAACGGCCAAAGAAAAACAGCTGTCACCTCTGGACATATATCACTCTATAAGGTACTTAGAGCTGCTTTTATGGGTGTTATCTGTTTCACTCCTACTAATTGATTTCATTCATGTTTTCTGTCAAAAATGCTGACTTGCCTTAGCAAAAACAGCTGTGAAAGAAATTTGGCAAAATAAATAATAATAATCTGGCCAGAGAATAAGTAAACAAAACATCTCATTCCATTTGTCAGGATTTTTTTTTTTTTGTAAGGCTTTAATAACTTTTTGGGCTCAAGCCATTAAAGAAAATCAGATTAAAGGGAGACTTAATTTATGTACTTCATTCTGTTTTTTTTTAATGGTGTTATTAGTTGTTTTATATATAGTTGTTATATATTTATATGTATCGTGTGTACTGAGGCACCTGTGGAAGCCCATACCATGAAGCCCCCTGGCGAAGAGTTTTGGAACTCTACATTTATTGAGTCAGCAGAGCATCACTGACGTCACTCTGTAACGATGTGGTTGTCGTGTTTCCTGAATGCTTCCACTTAGCAATAATATTACATAAAGTTGATCATGGAATGCCTAAGAACTGACGTATTGCAATGGTGGCGTCCTAGTGGTATATTGGAATTCAGTGAACTCTGTGAAAATGTTTGTAAAGGCAGATTGAATGGCTAGATGCTTGCTCATCGTGGCTGCTGTTAGTGGGTGGGGTTACTGGGGAGCAAGTGAATATTTTGTTCTCAAAATTGATGTGTGAAGTAGGAAAAATTGGCAATCACAAGGATTTGAGAAAGTTTGACAAGGGCCAAATTGTGATGGTTAGACGACTGTGCATCTCCAGAACTGCAGCTACTATGGAGTTTTTCCCAGTCTGCAGTGGTCAGTATCTATCAAAAATGGTCCAAGGAAGGAACAGTGTGGGCAGCAAAGGCTGGCCCGTAAAGTCCGATCCAACACGCAAAATACACACAAAAAAAAAAGAATGTTGGTTCTGATAGAAAGGTGTCAGAATACACAGTGCATCGCAGCTTGCTTCGTATGGAGCTTCGTAGCTTCACACCAGTCAGGGTGTCCATGCTGACCCATTTTCACTGCCAGAGAATCAAAAATGAGCATGTGAGCATCAGAACTGGACCACAGAGCAATGGAAGAAGGTGGTCTGATCTGATGAGTCATACATCACAAAGATTTGTCTTTGGGAAAGCTGGCAGAGGTATTGTGATGGTAATGTTCTGCTGGGAAAGCTTGGGTCCTGCCATCCATGTGGATGTTACTTTGACATCTATCACCTTCCTAAGCATTGTTGCAGACCATGTAACCCTTCCATCTAAATGGTATTCCCTGATGGCTGTGGCCCCTTTCAGCAGCATAATGCAGTCTGCCACAAAAGCAAAAGATGATTCAAGAGTGATTTGAGGAGCACAACAGCAGGTTTCTGCTGTTGACCTGGCCTCCATATTCCTCAGATCTCAATCCAGTTGAGCATCTGTGGGATGTGCTGGACGAACAAGTCCGATCCATGGAGGCACCACCTCACAACTTGCAGGACTTACAGGATCTATTACTAACATCTTGGTGCCAGTTACCACAGCCTACCTTTACAGGCCTAGTGGAGTCCATGCCTCAAAGGATCAGGGCTATCAGGCAGGTGGTCATAATGTTATTAACCCTTCCTACAGCCATATACATAACTGACTGTTGTATCTGGCTGTAGCAATGGGACTGAGAAAACCCTAATTTAAAAGGAAAGAGGTGTTGCCAAATACTTTTGTCCATATAGTGTATTTAAACTTGAAAAATGAAAGAAAAACTCTTTAAATCTGTATTATCTTTCTATAATTTTGTACAAAATATGGATTTTGGATCTTTTTTTTTATGAGACATTTAAAGGATTCGTGATACTTGGCATAGCATGCTGACATGAGAATTTTCTGAATCTCTTCTAGCTACAAGTCCTTCTTGCCAAAAGACATGCGAGCTCAGATCCAGGACTGCAATTTCTTGACACGTAAACGCATCCGCTTCCGCTTCAAGCGCTTCATCCAGCAGTTCAGCCAGTGTCGGACTACAGTGCGTGACCTTAAGCTTAAGTACCTCATCAGCATGGAGTCTTTGGAGAAGTCTTTCTACACAGAGACCTTCCAGGTCAAGGAGCCATCAGGCGTTCAGCTCATCATCCTGGTGGCAGCAGATACTGGCATACAGTGGTGTCGGGAGTTGATTAAGGACTCGGAACAGGTTGGTACAACGACTACTGTGTTATAGTGTATATTTTGGACTTTGGCTGGGTATTGTTAAAAGTAACTGAAGAAAACCATGACTCAACATATAAACATTACCTGATGCTGCTGAAGTGAAGCAGAGCAAAGTAAGAGGTTTAGAGACACAGCTAAGCTTTTTGCAATTTTAAAATTTAAAAAACATTAAAAGTTTAAATTTCTTCAGTATCTAAGAGTTTTAATGAATTGAAATTGTGTTATTCAAGCTAGATTTGAATTTAATCTGAAAATCGATAATCAAAACCCACCCCTATTTTGGACTATAGATCATAAAACTGACTTTTTACCAGAACACTTTTTGATAGTCCTTGAAGTAATAAACAAGTGTTCAGATCAGTTTTCTAAGAATCTAAACTATCACCCAAAAACTTGAAAGAGATAGAAGGCGGAGATAAATTACCCCAATTTAATTATAAAAATAATATGTCAGAATAAAGATCACACTGACTGTATCACCAGTGCACAATGTTTTTCCTCTAGCTTTATACTTTGACTGCTGAACAGTGGGATCTACCTTTGCGCGAGTGATAGAAACAACAGCTGTGCGAATTTCAACCACACAATTGGCTAAAACACAAAAGAAAAGTTGATTCTGTGCATATCCGACCAACTTTATGACACAATTACATGCATATAAGGATCTCGGAGGAAAGCAGTATTGTGGAAACAATTCACTGTATACTAGTAGGTATAGTGCGAAAGCTTTCTTTTGCATAAGAGATGCATGTTTTGAAATGACAGGAACCAGGTGCATCTAGTACACGTAGAGCAGATGTGAAAAATAACATACAGGCAAGCAGAGTGCAGCAATATTTGGACCATTCGCTCCAACTAGCTAGCGGTCAAAGCAGCACACTCTGCTCACTATGTGAAAGGGTGTTAATGCAGCTTTGAATTGTTATTGTAGTAGTTGTTTGTCTTTTAAGTTGCTATGTTACTTTGGCCAGGAACTACAGACCTTGTGTGATTTCCCTGATGTCACCAACATCAGCATCAAACAAGCCAGCAAAGACAGCGCTGCAGAGAGTCGGGTGGTTACCATCAACAAGCAAGATGGCAAGAATCTGGTAATTTCATCTTATATATCTATTTCTTGGTAGACCATCGCCACAGCCACATCACCCAAGTGTCTACTCATGCCTTTAATAAACAAATAAATAAAAAAAACAATTTTGGCGGGGGGTTGTGTGACAGAAATCAACAGATGTGGTCTACTACATTTTTCTTGACATTTTAGGAACTGGAATTCCCCAGCCTGCCTGAAGCCCTCTCTTTTGTGTCCCTCATTGATGGCTACTATCGACTGACCACAGATGCACATCACTACCTTTGTAAAGAAGTGGCTCCTCCTAGGCTGGTTGAGGCCATATCTTCTCATTGCCACGGTCCAATCACGTATGTAAAATATAATGTAACATCAACATATATATCAACAAATATATTTTTTTAAACCCATAAAGTAGGGAAAAAAATTGCACAATTGTGCAGTTAAAATGTAAACTAAAAAGATGCAGAGCAAAAATTACAAAGATGACTTGATTTTTAAAAAGGTTTCCATTGAAGTAAAGTTTTCCAAAGTGCTTCTTTGTGTGTGTTCTTGTACAATCATGTAATACTTCAGCAATATTATAGGTCACTGCTTCAGTAATGTCACCCCACTTCTCACTTTTTCTCTCATATGGCAAAGAGCGATTATGTAAGTTTTGTAAGAGGTTTCGGGGCAGCAGCCTGGGAAGACTGCGGTTTGGGATACAGCACGCAGTTTCACACACTCTTCATACTGCATTTATGGCGCGGTTGTAAATGGTAGAAAAGATTAGTAGTGCTCGAACCTTTTGTCAGGACGCTCATCTAACACTTTGAAACAGAACCATCTCCAAATAATATAGCCGTTGTTTTTCTTTTTACCAACCAGCTCGTCTTAGATAGCTACCGTGTCCATCTTGTCACTGCCTGCAGGTGAAGCGATGGGGGAGGGGGGAGTTCTGTTCAGTAAAGGAGAGAGGCAGGGCAGAGTGATGTTGTATAGAGAGAAACGTGGACAAGAGAGAGGCAAACTAGCGGCTCTGCAAGTATAATTATAACACAACATAGACTATATCCATATAAATGATTTTGGCACATATTTCATCTCATATAAAAGTATATCAATATTTTTATTTGATATATCAGTCCTAGTAAGGAGCTTTCTTGTCTTGATGTCAGTGACTTCTTTCTCCTCCTTTGGCCAGCCTATTATCCAGTGATCCCCAGCAGGGCGCAGGTATTGATTGCCCGCATCTCGTTCTTCCCGTTCATCCTCAAGACTTGCCTTACCCTCTGCACATATTTGGCAGTTGATCCGACTACACTTCTCAAGCCCGACTGGCATTGAAATGTCATGGTTGTAGATCCTCATGGTGTGGATCAGTGAATTGATGTCTTATTTACTCTTGGCATACAGCTTGATTTCATTCATCCATTTTATTTTTATTTTATTTTCTGATACAACAGGTTTATGAATATTACTAAATTGTCAGTTTAAGAGCAAATGGTAAAAGCTGTATTTGTGTGTGTGTAAGAGAGTGTGAGATAATGCATAGATGTTTAAATGTGATTATTTTTGCAATTTGAGCCTGCATTGTGCTTTTATTGGAAATGTGTTTGTTTTAGTTCAGTTTAACCTAAAACAAACCCTCAACATGTTTTAGACTCATAAATGAATATGGGCATTTAAAAATTGTATACAGTTGTGTTCCTATTTAATGTTTAGTAATGTGGCCAAAATGTGGACAAATTCCTTTTTCGGTTGGTGTGTATGTCGCCCACTTGTGTTGTATCCTAAATATGATGGCAGTAAAGGCTTTCTAACTGCTAATACTGCATTTCCCTCCATCAATTTTATTTTGTTGTTTTACTTGTAGGATGGAGTTTGCAGTTAACTGGCTTCAGAAGTCTGGAAACAAACGGGGACTGTACATTTTGAGATGCAGCCCGAAAGATTTCAACAAATACTTTTTGACTTTCCCCGTTGAGGTAGGTGACGCTCAGTTGTGGTCCTTCATTTCATTTTTTTTGTTTGTTTTGTTTTTGTGTATTGCCAAGTAATTAAAAAGGGCAGCTGATAAAACTTGTCACCGCCTTTGTGGCGGTTGTTTTTCAGTTTGCATCATCTTTTATATTTTGAGAAACAGAAAGATTTAGTCTAAAAAAAAAAAAGTAGTTATCAAGTAGATTAGTATTGGACCATGAGGGGGACATGCAGCAGTAATGAAATCTATCCATCAGTGGGTTTGGTCTGTCGGTGCGCCCCAGGGCAGCTGTGGCTACAGTGTAGCTTGCCATCACCAGTGTGTGAATGTGTGGATGACTGAAAAGTAACGCACTTTGGGGTCCTTAGGGACTAGTAAAGCGCTATATAAATACAGACCATTTACCATTTACCAAGTTGGCTGGCCAGATACTATATGTAATAAACTCTCATATATTCAATATTTATCTTTTAGATGAACTTTTGTCATGTTACAGTGTTTGTTGTTGAAATGCACCAGTATGTGTACATTAATACCTACTAATTCTTTCTGATATTGTATTGTCTGGTATCTTTTATGATTAAATGATTCTCAGTTTACTTTTAATTCACCAATAAAACAATTAACCCAGTGTCCTCTTTGTGTATGCCAGGTGTATGATGCGGTAGAACACAAGCACTGCCAGATCACCAGGTCTTCTAGTGGCGAGTTCAACCTCAGTGGAACCAAAAGAAACTTCAGCAGTTTGCAAGACCTGCTCAGCTGCTACCAGAAGGAAACGGTGCGCTCAGACAGCATCATTTTCCAATTCAGCAAGTGCTACCCTCCTAAATCCAAAGGTAAAACTAATAGAATCTAGATTTGTCTAGTTTACGTGCATGTTAGCAGAGTCTGCTTCTAATGGTAGAAGCACAGGGGGTAGATGTTGCATCAGAAGGATTTTATGCAGTCTATAAACCTCTCAAATTATGGTGAATGGAAAATGAACTGTACCCTGACAGGATAATGACTCTGTTTCTTCACATTTGGTTATAAGTTAACACACTAGTTCTTTCTAAAACATGGAAATTTAAAGAAATATAACGCATTTTTGGGACAGGGATGGTCAGGCTGGTGCCTCTGTTCATTAATGACGTTGCTTGTTCAAACAATTATTTTTTCAATTCGGTACAAAACTAGCCTTGATGGTGTGTGTGAAATCCTACAGATTGTCATTATTATATTCTATTTTGTGATTTGTATGAGTGGAGGAGTGTTCCTCCCACTGAAAATGCAACTTTCAGATCAACAGAATCAACGTTCTGGGATTTATTTAGCTGGCCAGTTAAGCAGTAATCAAGACATCCAAACTTGCATAGCTTTTATCAAGTTAGTTAAAACATGATTTAAAAGAAATATTCAAATGTATGTATACTGAAATTAGCCAAAAAGAAAATAACCTTTGACTTGTCTGTGTTACACCTCAGTGACATACAATACACAGTGTTTTCTATAAAGGTAAACGTTTTTTGAGGTGTGCTGGTTGCACATTAACCATCGAAGGGGATTGTTCTCCATTTCCAGTTTGTGTTGCGCTTGCATTTTTAGTACTGCTGGGACTTTAAATGGTGAGTGTTTGCAGACATGTCACCGCCTTCCACGCAAACTACAGGTGACCATGGGAATCTGCTGGCAACCAAAGCAAGCATAATGAGGTTTTTGATGCAGCACCCACGACTCTTAGTGACTACAAGTTTCCACGAGGTTGCTGATGTCTGGGAATTAAATCTTGATTTCATAATCTTAATCTTTTGCCTCTGTATTTGTCATTAGTTGTGTGGGAAAACCCTAAAATTTATATTTATTGTAAAACGGTAGAAAACAATTCATTGCATTAAAATTTAGATTGCTGCATGTAAATTATTCTGTTCTACATTTTGTGGCGTCCTGGAATAAATGGCCGTGTCACATTTGCCATGTATTTTGAAAAGCTGTAATCCAGCTTTTGTGTGTTCTTTATTCTGTAAAGGTCACAAAAGTACTGAATTTGATTTCCTAGCAGGAGTGAAACATTCCTTATGCTTTGGCCAATCACTACTACTACAACAATAAAGGAAAATGCATGAGAAACAAACTACCAGGCAGGATGACTCAAAGGTGCCTCAGTCTTTGTCTGCTTTCATAATTCTACCACAAGTCTTTTTTTCCCAGAAGCTGATGAAGAAATACATAACAGGGAACTTCTCTCAACGCTTTATCATCAGTTCCCATGCTTCTCTCTCAGTTTGTTACATTTTATTGCATGATACTTAGTAAGTTGTTTCTTTAAAGATTGTTTTCTTTTCTGTCCACTAACAGAAAAGTCGTGCCTCCTCGTGTGCAGGAGCAACAAAGGCTCAGAAGTGCCGCTGTCTCCATCACTACATCGACACAACATCAGTCAAATGGTGTTTCACAAGATCAGGAAAGAAGATCTGGAATTTGTAAGCTTAGTTTATATGTTCAGAGCTTTTATATGTCTGCATGCTCTCATTTATCCAATCATTCTTTACATGAATGTTTCTTATGTTGTAGTATTGAATTGCTATACCTTTATAGGATACCCTCCATATTTTCAGTGATAAGTTAAATGTGATGTGTTGGTCATTTCTTAAGGGTTTTAAATGACTTTTTATGCAATGATGATTTTTTTCCTTAGATGGAGAGTCTCGGCCAAGGGACATTTACAAAGATTTTTAAAGGGGTTCGAAAGGAGCTGCGAGACTACGGAGAGCACCAAACAGAAGTAGTCATGAAAGTGCTGGACCAGGCCCACAGGAATTTCTCTGAGGTTTGTGGCTGTTGTGCATGTTTTGCGTACACAGGCGTCGATTTTTGGAAATTAGTGTGATTGCCCAGATTTTTATATTATTTAAGTCAGGGTTTTATAAGGGGACATAACAAAGGCTTCAACTAGTAGTTGGTTGAATTAATTTTGTGGTGTTCTGTTTTGCTTTGAATCAAAACAGTGGAACTTTACAGCACCGCTCTCGAGTCCGTTAACTGGCATATTTTATGAATTGTTTAACGGTGGAAATTTCAAGCAGGAGCCATGTGACTTCTTTTTATAGGCTTTTCCTGTCTTATAAAAGCGTCTGTTGGCTCTATTTTTGTCACTGCTGGTGAGTGTAGCTTTTTTTTTTTTCTTTTTTTTTTTCCGTTTTTGCCGTGAGTCATTTAGGTTTGTTTGTTTGTTTGTTTGTTTTAAAAAGGGGCAAAAGTGCATCATTGTAAAGTAAAAACACAAGATAAGACAAGTGTACCATTGCACAACGCAATCCACAAAAATGAATTTGAGCTCAGTCATCCTGGTTTCATAATCGTTGGAAGCCCTAAATTTAATTAGATTATTGATTGTACAGCCTTACAATAGCTTGTATTCTTAGAGTTAATCTTATAAGATCGTAGGGTTTTGTCAGACAAATACAGCTAAACCACTGATGTATTATAGTTTGGTTTGGATTTTGTTTTTCTGAAATCAGTAAACAAATATATATCTATATATTTTTTCTTACCCTGCAGTCATTCTTTGAAGCCGCCAGCATGATGAGCCAGTTGTCTCACGTACACCTCATTCTAAACTACGGCGTTTGTGTCTGTGGAGAAGAGAGTAAGTTTTCGCAGTACCTATTTATTTAACACAACATTCGAGTCATGCCGTTAAGCCTAATGTGCCAACTGTCCGCCGTGCTTTACCACAACCTTGACCAGACTTTAAAGCTGAAATTTGCTGTTCATGCATCCTTGAGAAAGGTACTCCGAGAAATCCATATGCAACAGGGTCAGTCACCAAAATTCCCACTTTCTTTGTGAATACCAATACTAATTTGTACTTACAACTAAGTACTGATTAGTAGTACTAGTAATACTAATACAGTACTTTTATACCTAAAAACCCAGTTTTTGCTGAGCCAAGACATTGATAAATATCTCAACATAAATTGAGGTTTTTTGTTGGCTGTGTAAACCTTCAAGAGTCGACATGTTTATTTAACAGCCAGAAGTCCACTGTGGAGGTTTTAAGTGAAAGTGGGTGTGGGGGCGGGGACTATGTTTGGTCCAGGTTGGACTTTGCTCTACAAGAAAGCTACCCTCATAGCTTCCATAAGCTATGACGTCAATAAACACTTTACGAATGACTTTATGGTGTCAGGCACCAGATGTTTCTGAGTACAGCATGATGGTCATTTTCTAAATAATGGTCACTATCCAGTTGAAAAAAGATGTTCAAGGAGGCCATGTTTTAATGTGGGAGGGTGCAACATCTCTCAGTTTTTAAAGCAGAGTATGTTGATACCAACTGGAAAAAAGGTTGAGGCTTTAAGAAAAGAACACACTGACTGATGAGTAACAGCCACTCTTTAGATAAATATTATGTTGGTATATATTGAAAAACTGTATCTGAACTGATGTTAATGTAAAACTGAACTGTAGCCCATTTGAGATTCTGTTACAGACGTTCAGTTCCTGAATTTGGCTTTTGCAATTAATGTATATGTAATGACATTAAATGGGTGTACAAACCAGAATTTCTGCATCTTTAAGGCAGTTTATTTATTTTAAAAAAAACCTCTTTCCAGACATCATGGTTCAGGAGTATGTAAAATTCGGCTCACTGGACACCTACTTGAAGAAAAACAAGAACTCGATTAATCTTCTGTGGAAGCTTGAAGTGGCGAAGCAGCTGGCCTGGGCCATGAACTTCCTGGTACGAAAATACACGCCGCCTCATTTTAGGTTCTGTCATTGGTAAAACAAGTTTCTTTGTTTCTTACAGCTGTAGATTTTCATTACTGAAAACTTGTGTATATATGTGGTGCTGCTTTTAATTAAAGATATACATTTTTAATCTGTCACACACAAACTTCAAATTGAATCATTAAATAGAAGTAAATTATAATAAAGGACTGTAAAAATATAGAAAGTGTTTTTTGTTAGTAAGAGATCGGGATGTCTCATCTTTTTTGTTCCTGCAGGAAGAAAAACATCTCGTTCATGGGAATGTGTGTGCAAAAAATATTCTCCTGATCAGAGAAGAGGATCGGAGGGCTGGGAACCCGCCTTTCATCAAACTAAGTGATCCTGGTATCAGCATCACTGTCTTGCCCAAAGAAAGTGAGTTTGTCTGTTGTGCTGAATCGAAGAAGAAAGACCTCTTAATATCAGCAGGGGGCAGTAACTAGTTAATATACTGATGTAATTGCAGTGAGCTTTATTACTTTTTTGTTACAAAAAACAGAGCTAAAATGAGTTATTTGCTGTCTTGTTCTGCAAACATTTGGTAAAGTGTCAAATGTCTTTGTCTGTGACCAGTTCTGATTGAGAGGATCCCTTGGGTGTCCCCTGAATGTATTGAGGACCCAGCCAAACTGAGTCTGGCTGCTGACAAGTGGAGTTTTGGCACTACACTGTGGGAAATCTGCAGTGGTGGCGATAAACCTTTAGCAACGTTAGACAATTCCAAGGTAAAGCTTAGTGGTATCATGTAAAATATATATATTGTTTTCCGATAAATGCATGCTTTATGAAGAGTTGCTTTAAGTCACTCCGTCTGTATCTGCACATCTGCATTAATCCTCAATTTTCTGTCCCAGAAAACCCTGTTTTATATGGATCGCCACCAGCTTCCTGCACCAAAGTGGACTGAATTGGCTAATCTGATTATCAGCTGCATGGACTATGAGCCCACGTTCAGGCCTACGTTTCGAGCCATTATCCGTGACCTCCACAGCCTCTTCACACCAGGTTGGTAGACGCCTCAAAGGCTATAAGAAGTCGTAAAAATATAGCCAGAAACATGGCTGTAGCTTCTGGGTCACAAAAATAAAAAAAAATAACATGAAAGTGCCTTAAACCTGCATTCTAGTTGAAGGCCACCAGATGGATATGGCTGTGGATGCAGAAAAAAAACCCCAACAACCTCTGTTTCAATAGAAGTGGGTCATATGGAATGAAAAAATTAAAGTCTCTTTTTAAAACTTGGTCATCCCTGATATGAGGTTCGCTAATCACAAGTCATTAGCCTAGCGTAGGGTGGGTCTGCCTGCAGTTTCACAGTCATGCCCACCCTTCCACTTCACAGCCACTTTTTGCAAGATGCTGATGTCAAAAATTAGACTTCACAAGCCAAAGGTGACGTCACAATAGGTTAGACATGTGGGTAGACGGGTATTTTCACAAACGGCTTTAAATTCACTCATTTTAGCAACCAAGTGTCCTTTATCCCACAATTATCATTCATGCCCTGGGCAGGCTAGACAAGGGCAATGTCATAAGAGTTTTCTTCTTTCTTCCCAGACTACGAGTTGATTGTTGACAGTGACATCCTGCCAAGTAGGACAGTGTGCTCTGCATGGGTGTCTGGTGGCTTTGAGAATCAGGATCCAGCTCAGTTTGAAGAGAGACACCTCATATTTTTACAGCAGCTGGGCAAGGTATGATTAATGTGGAGCTTGAAGTCTTTTTGAATAAAATATGCATTCAAAAAGGATGCAGTAAAATTAAAAATCAAACTATGAAGTTACAACGACAGCTCAATTATTTGGTCTTCTGTTCAAGGGAAACTTTGGCAGCGTGGAGATGTGTCGATATGACCCACTGCAGGACAACACCGGAGAGGTCGTGGCTGTGAAGAAACTTCAGCACAGCACTGCAGAGCACATGCGAGACTTTGAGCGGGAGATTGAGATCCTAAAATCTCTTCAGCATGAGAACATTGTCAAGTACAAGGGTGTTTGCTACAGTGCAGGTACTTTTGATCAACATCTCTGTAGCTTTGTTTTCTCTTACAGAAACAACATAAACAGACAGTTGTCACATTTTCACTAGTTAACTAAATATTTGCGAGTGGAAAAAATAATTTAACTTACATATTTGTCAGTATCCCCCCCTGTCCAGTGTGGCTTCATTATATCCTCCTACAAGTAGGTTGCAGATTAGCATTTAATAATTTGTTGATTTTCCTTCCTTCAGGTCGACGAAACCTCCGTCTTATAATGGAATATCTTCCCTTTGGAAGTCTGCGAGATTACCTCATAAAAAATCGAGAGCGGATCGACCATCAGAAGCTCGTCCATTACACTTCTCAGATCTGCAAGGTACTGCAGACATGGCCAGATGGTCACCTGTTTTTGTTTTTTCTGACCACTTAAACTAGTGATAAAAATATAATCATTTGTTTTTGTTATGTTTTTGCATAGGGTATGGAGTACCTATCAAGTAAGCGGTATATCCATAGAGACCTGGCAACAAGAAATATCCTAGTGGAGAGCGAACTCAGAGTAAAAATCGGGGATTTCGGCCTCACCAAAGTTTTGCCTCAGGACAAAGACTATTACATGGTCAAAGATCCGGGAGAGAGCCCCATATTCTGGTCAGAATATGTTTATTATTTATTTTTCTTAAACCATTGCTTTCATCTGCAGTGTTTCGTTTTCTCACAGTGTTGTCTTCAGTCACCTTCTAAAATTATCCTCAGTAATAACCTGATGTTTTTTCCGTCAGATTACTTTTAGAATTTAACCGTGATCCTCCTCCTCTATTTTTAGTTTAGTGTAGCTTTATAAATTAACTTCAGACAAACGGAGTGACCTGGTGTGCTGCTTCACAGGTATGCCCCCGAGTCTTTGACTGAAAGCAAGTTCTCTGTGGCGTCGGATGTCTGGAGCTTTGGAGTTGTACTCTATGAGCTCTTCACCCACAGTGACAAGATCTGCAGTCCTCCTGCAGTAAGTAATATGTCATACATACAGTGTATTTCAAGTTTTATGTGTGTATAGAAAAAAAAAACCCACAATAACTTTTAAAGTTTTAAGAGCATGCCTCTTTGTACGTTACCAGAATGCACTCATTGCACTCTTGACATCTAACAAACAGATGAACGTTCCATTTTTCTAGCAGGCAGTATCACCTTTTGTCTTTTGGGCATTGCAACTTAATTTTTTGTATTCTAGTTAATAGTGGAGTTGTGTTTGTAATAGTGTTGTGACATTTACTGGACTCAAAGATCCTTGACTCACAGCCTTCAGATTAATTTCAGAGTGTTTAGGAACATAAGTGTGGAAATCACCTCAAACTGATTGTGAATTCAGATTTTCTTTCAAACCAAACAGAAATAAGCTAGTCTGCTATTTTGAATTAAGGGGTACAATACAGAACAGGTACAGCACAATACTTGTGACATTGTTCAGAACGCACACATATCAAATGTAGAATGTATTTTGTTTTTTAAATTTTACACCAGACCAGTTGTAAACATTAGTTTTCCAGGAGTTTTCATATGCCTGGAAAAAGAGAGGAATTATATTGAAACCTTCATAAAATCATAGGCCAGAGTTTCAGGTTAATGTCTGTGTTTAAATAAAGTTTTAGTTTGAAAGACATTTATAATTACTCATGGAGGCTTGTTTTTTTTCCTATGCAAATATATTCCAAGTGAAGCCGTAGTAAGCTACGTAAGAGTTACTAGTAGATGTCAAAAGAGTGGGCTGATAGTGGCCCTGTCAACAATTCGAAACAGATTGGAAGACATTTTTTTTTTTAAAAATTCAAAAATTTACACCATTAAGTAGTCCTTTTCTCTCCACATAGAGCAAAAAAAACAACCCAAAAACCAAACTGGAACACACGCTGTTAGTTTTAATCCATCAGTTATGGAGTTAACTAGTCGGCTTGTTTGTGATACTGACTAGTAAGTGAGTAGAATACTGTCTAAACTGGGTTATTGGGATATCCAATTGTGGCCGTGGCCTCATTTGCACATGTCTGCCATTAGCACACAGGTGAAATAAAGTGAACTCAGTTCATTCCTTTAATCTATAAAGACAGAGCATATTTCCAATAGCATTTAGTCGCTGCCAAAGGCTCATTGGGAGCCAGGAAATCCCTTCAAACACAAAAAAGCTAAATCAATTTGAAGGAACTCCCTCCAACTGAGCAAACACGTTTTCACAGAGCTGTGAGCCTGAGCCATTTGGAGAATTCATGCCTTTAACATCATGCAGGGATTCATACTCTGTAAAAAAAAAAAAAAAACTCACCTGAAGCATCGCTGAGTCGAGTTGTGTACATAAATGCGTGTTCTAGGTAGAGCATCTGTTCTCAGAGAGCCTGAGATATGACATCTATTATATTAAAATTAATCATTAATTATTAAAATGTTTAAGTGTATTTTTTTAAATATTTTAGTTTACTTTGTTGATTTACTAAGTAACTTTATATTTTGGGAAGGAGAGGCTGGTTCCAGTCACACTGCCTTTAGTAATAACACTCCTCTCTGTCAGTTTATGAATATGTTTGTCTTCATTCCTCACTTGTCTTAGATTACATTTCTTTCTTTTTTGCAAGAGCTCAAGTTTTATTTTATCTTAAGTCATATGGTGAGATTAAGCTATTTCAAACTTTTTTTTTTCCCCTCTCCTCCTCCTGCTCAGGTTTTCATGGCCATGATGGGGAATGACAAGCAAGGACAGCTGATTGTCTATCACCTCATCGAGCTCCTCAAATCAGGCAGCAGGCTGCCTCAACCCCTGGGGTGTCCTACAGAGGTATCAACGTGCTCTGCCGTTTGTTTGTTTGTTTGTGTTGTCAAGTTATGAGCCCTGACAAGTTGTGAGCACAACATCTGATTGGACAGCTTTATACCCAAATAGTTACTTAGTTACACATCAAGCAATTGTAGCTTGAAATTGGAGGGATGCTTTTCTCTGCCACTTTATTAGGTACTCCCTGCCTAGTACTGAGTTGTATGCCCTTTTGCCTTCATGATTGGCCTAATACTTCCTGCATAGGTTTGCTGAAAACATTCCTCAGTGAGGGCTAGAGCTGGGCAAAACGACTGTTTTCCTAATCGATTAATCTAGTGATTAATTTTTCGATGCATCAATGAATCTAACGATTAATTTTTCAATCCGATTCTATTTTGATTTGATTCGATTATGGATTATTTCCCCATTATTTGACTTGTATAGCAATTTCACATTTACTAATTTATGTATCTCAATAAAAAACACAAATTTCTTCATTTGAACACCTTTTAATCAAAAAAAAAATTGCACAATAAAGTTGTAGTAGTAGTAGTACAATCTTATATTAGAGATAGCATTTAACAAGAAATGAAATGTGCAAACATATAAATTTGAGGAAAGTTAACAAAACGTTTAAAATAATTAGCAGCAATGGTGTCTTTAAACAGAAAAAATGTAACATTCACTTTGCTTTCGGCAAAAAAAAAGTGCTCTTCATTCACAAAAAAATAATTCATTTTGTTGCCGTTTCTCACGTTTCTGTGTGCGTGTGAGTTCCTGGATGCCGTTGTTTGAGGTGCTGGTGTATAGCCGTCG
>VUQR01037098.1:23173-37092 GCA_015108515.1 Hemichromis elongatus
CCTTGTTTGCAATTACAGATCCTGTAGTTCTTGATCAAGTTTGCAGACACTGCAACAGGGAGTTTGGCCCTCTCCTACACACAGATTTTCTCTAGATTTGTCAGGTTTCGGGGCTGTCACTGACCAACACAGAGTTTCAGCTCCCTCTAAAGATTTGCTATTGGATTTAGGTCTGGAGACTGGCTAGGCCACTCCAGAACTATGATATGCTTCTTATGGAGCCACTCCTTAGTTATCCTGGTTTTTGTTTCAGGTCATTGTCATGTTGGTAGACCCAGCCTTGAGCCATCTTCAATGCTCTGACTGAGGGAAGGAGGTTGTTCCTCAAAATCTCACAATACATGGCCCCACTCATCCTCTCCTTAATACAGTGCAGTCGTCCTGTCCCCTTCACAGAAAGGCACCCTCAAATGTTTCCACCCCCATACTTCACTGTAGGAATGGTGATCTTGGGATGCAACTCATCCTTCTTCTTCCTCCAAACATGTTGAGTGAAGTTGAGACTAAAAAGTTATATTTTGGTCTCATTTAACCACATAACTTTCTCCCAATCCTCTTCTGGATCATCCAGTTGGTCATTGGCCAAGCCTCAGACGGGCCCCAGACATGTGATGACTTAAGCAGGGAAACCCTCTATGCAATGCATGATTTGAGACCATGACAGCGTAGTGTTCTACTAACAGTGACCGTTGAAACTGTGGTCCCAGCTCTCTTCATGTCATTGACCAGCTCCTCCTGTGTAATTCTGGGCTGATTCCTCACCTTTCTTATTATCAGTGACACAAGGTGAGATCGTGCATGGAGCCCCAGTTTGAGGGAGAATCACAGTCATCTTTAGCCTCTGCAATTTTCTAACAATTGCTCCAACAGTTGGTCTGTTTTCACCAAGCTGCTTGGCAATTGCCCTTTCCAGCCTTTTGGAGGTCAACTATTTTCTGTGGTGTCTTTTGACAGCTCTTTGGTCTTGCAGTCTGATTGACTGTGGGGGGGACAGATATCTTTAAAGTGCTCAGACAGGTGCTCCTAATTAAGATTAATAGGTGGAGTAGAGGTGGACTTTTTAAAGACATAGTAATAGGACTTTGAAAGCAAGAATTCTTGCTGATTGCCAGGTGTTCAAATACTTCTGTGCAGCAGTGCTATACATATAAATAAAATAAAAAAAAATCATACAATGTGATTTCCTGAATTGTTTTTTTAAATGCTGTTTCTCACAGTGGGAATGCACCTACAATGCGAATTTCAGAACCCTTATTATGACCTGGCTCAGAATGACTGTAACAAGAGCGGGTTGTTCCATGCCCAAACAGACACAGCCACAGCATCAGGCTTTTAACAGTAATTTATTTCCACCAATGGCACTCAGAACAGCGATATTGCGAGTGTAGGATTCGCTATATCCACACAAGTTATACATCAAAATGTAGGTATTTTTGTTGTCGTTCAGAAAATGTCATTATTCTTGAGGTCACCATTTTCTCGCAAATCACCTCAAAGCAAGACCAAGTCTTAACACTCCCCATTAAAAGTTTATGGAAACTTCAGTGAAAATCACAGCTGAAATTCTTTAACGGGACATGTTTTTAACTCATCATATCTCCTAAACCATGTGAGACTGAGACATGAGCCTTGGGCCAATATATCTTTAGACACTCCTGACAATCACGGTCCAAGAATTCTGTAAAACCTTTCACCATTTTTTCCTGAATTACGTTTGTTTCAGGGTACCAAATCTGTCCTCCTCTCAGATTTCAAACTCTGGAAATAAAGTCCTTTTATTCATCATATCTCCTAGATGAATTATCATAGAGACATGAAAATTTCCATGATTATTCACCTTCACTTCACTGCAGTGAAGACAAAGAGACATAGAGACATATTAAAATTACCTTTGAACTATTTAAACAAATATCCATTGTATGTTGTTTACATCTTATTTCTTTGTCTCTTTGTCTTCTTTCTTTTTTCCTTTTCTACATAATAATTGGCATACCTTCAAGTCACTCTAGTATTTAACTAATTTTATTTTCTTCTTGCCTGAGTACCTTCAAGACTAACATTGACAATGCTGACTCCCTTTGTCTCATCCTGTTTCTTCTCCAGCCTTCCTTCAGCTCCTCTTTGTTGCACTCTCTGTCTCCACATCATGTTCTGAATCCTAGTTCTTTCTACAGTGGTGTGGCCTCTGTTAGTGTGACAAAGGTCTTCTTTCCTGTATCCAGTTTTATTCTCAGCTTTGCTTGGTATAGACATTTCACCTGCACATTTTCTTTCTTTTAAGTTGCTTGATAAACTCATATATTCTGGTTCTCTTTTCTGTAGGTCAGGCGAATAGTCTTTGTCCAAAAAGATTTGTTTTGTCTTGGAAAAAGACTTGCCTCTGGCTCCATGCTTGCTGTATGATGTTGTCTTTTATTCCTGTATCTAGGAATATCATTATGATCGATCTAGAAGGTGTCATAGGGTCTGTAGGTCAAGGACCACTGAATGATGTGACCTCTCAATCTTGATTTCCATCTCTGTTGGGAGATTCAGTGATCCAGCTTGCTATTAATTTCACTCATATCATTCCTTCACTTCCCTCTAGAATATGAAAAACCCTTATGTTGTTGCGTCTCAGTCTAATCATTTCATTTAGCTGAAAGGTCCATGTCCCAGTGGATCAGGTATCTTAGTGCCCTCTGGTGTCGCATAAGCGTGTCTTCTGCTACGCTAGCTCTTCCCTCTATTTGTCAAATTCACTCTTCATGTTTAGCAATTTGGTCTCTAATATGTGTGACCGCTTAATCCAGTCTTTTGAGTGACATCTTTGTGCGGTAGTGTCCATCTTGGTTTTATTTACATAGCTTTTTCAGTTCTTCCATTAGCATTACGTCCAGCTGATCTTGGCTAGTGTCAGCGGTGTTTAAGCTAGCTGGGCCTCTATTTATCTAGTTTTTCCTTCCAAATATCTTTGTTCTGCATGCTTTGTTTTTTGTTTGTAGTTATTTTATATAGGTTTTCCATTAGCCTGGCTTTTTAACTGCCTGTTGACTTCAGTTGTCATTAGTTTCTTTTGTTGTGTGGCGGAGCTTTGTTGTTTTCCTGCTTAGTCAACATAGCATCACTGGAAGTCCCGCTGAAAAGTGTTTCCTTTTTAGTCACCTTTTTCACTCACTTTGTATTTATATACATCTCTGAATTTAATCATTAGTTATTATTAATCTCTGGCTCTCTTCCACAGCATGTCTTCGTCTCGTCTTCCTCCCCTCACCCCAACCACTTACGGCAGAGGGCCGCCCCTGAGCCTCGTTCTGCCGGAGGTATCTTCCTGTTCAAAGGCAGTTTTTGCTTCCCCCTATTGCCAAAGTAGTTGCTCAAAGGGGGTCATATGATTGCTGGGGTTTCTCTTTTTTCTTTGTATTGCTGTATGATCTTTTTCTTACCACATTAAGTGCATAAGGCAACTGTTGTTGTGATTTGGTGCTGTATTAAAAAAATTGAATTGAATTTTATGTTGATCATGGTTTTTTGGACATAATGAGCAAATTTACGGAAAGAATATTCCCCTACCTCTGCCATCTGTTGGTGCATCTTCCAATGGTTTAGAATGACAGGAAATTAAACACTGCCAATTCTTAAAACTAAGACCCTCTAATGATGAGTTAAAATATATGTGGAATGCGCATATCAACATAAAAATGTTATGTTTAATTTATGTTATTAAAAACAGCATGCATTCATCTACTAGTCTTGATCATGTAGTGTCTGTCAGGTTCGGGAAGCCGTTATGCAAAAGTGGATCGCAGAGCGACAAAGACTAAGATTTACAGAACTTACTTTTACACCAGAAAATGAAAATTAGTACAAGGGAGTCTGGGAAAAGAATACACGCTTTTCTTCCTGGTCTGAAGGGTGTACTGACTAGGGATCGGAATTAATTGAACTTAGTGAGTCCGATTCCATTATGAATATTACTTGTCGATTCAATTCCTGGTCAGTTCTGTTATCGATTCTTACTGGGTTCTCACTAGCTCCGCTTTGATATGCTGCTTAGTGATGGTGGTAACTCTCAAAGACATTTGTGAAAATTACCTGCATGTTGTTTTGTCAAATGTTTGTGCATGTTGGATGTATTCTCCATCTTTCTTGTGATCAGTGTTGGGTTGTTACTCAAAAAAGTAATGTATTACACATATCACACAGTTTTTAATAAAAGTAATGCAGTACATTACGTATTTACTCCAAGAAGGAAAAAAATCATTTTACTGCTCATAACATTACTTTCATATTATTCTGTCATAATGAGACAGAGTGTTTCAGGTCATTTTATTTTTTACAATATAAACAAGGAGCTACAGTGGCTGTAGCACAAGAGGTGGAGCAGGTCAACTGCTGACTGGAATGTTGGTGGTTCGATCCCTGACTCCTAACCCCGACTTGTTCTCCAATGCCACTATCAGAGTACAAATGAGTATAAATGATAGTTAGAAAGAACTGAAAGTATAGATAACAGTTCTTGTGTGAATGGGTGTGTGAGGGGGAATGCGGCGTCTTGTATAGAGTGCTTTGAGTACTCCAGTAGAAAAGCGCTATATAAGAATCAGTCCATTTACCATTTACAGTCTCACATAAATTCCTTGCATGCTGAAATGACTGAACAACGGCTCATTTGACCGTGAGCTTTGACTGGGATGCACTCAGCTTTAGCAAAACTCTTGTTTTTTGTCTAGCTTAGCCTTAGTATGCTGGCTGTGCAGCAAGTTGTGTTAGCAGCATAATACAGTTGTTTTGTCCTGGATGCAGTTTGCACTTTACCATTACACTCTCATCCTTTTGTGCAACATTAATAAAATTAATGTCCGTATCCACCCTATAAACTGCCCTACTATTTCAAGGATTCTCCATGGATTTTTAGTAGGGTTAAAGATTCAGCTCCCACATAACAGTGGGCCATTACTCACTGAGATATGAAATTATCCTGTGGGTCAGACATAATTGTATCAGGTGCCACATGTACACGTCACACCCCTGGCGGGATCGATAGGGCAGCAGCCTAATGATTCAAAGGAATTCAACTACCCAATTCCCATCACTGGTATCAATTGAGAGGAGCAAGAAGAGAAATCATCTAAGTTCCATCTTCCACAGAGTGCAATTTTGCCAGTAATAAATGAACTGCTTATTTGGAGCGTGAGGGAGAGGGAGGGGTTGGGCACTGGTTAAATCCGTAAGATGGAAGCTATGGGAGGGTGAGCAGACAAGTGGTGGATAGAGGATGATCCAGGTTGAAAATGAGTGTTGACCAGAAATCACAGGAAGACAAGATAAAGTCTAAACACAACCTGAAAGAGGGAGATAATCTGGTAAGACTGGATGCAGCCATTGGTCCCTTTATATTAGAGCAGATGAACCAGATATAAGAAGGGAGAGCAGTTTTTATATATAAATACATGGAAAAAGAAAAAAATATATATTTTGATGTAAACATTTCAATTTTTAATAATTTCTATCAGTCACCTTACAGATCTTATGGATTTTGGTTCTCTATGAAGCCGAGGACCCACCAAAAATAACTGCCAGGAATAGCTTACTGGAGCCAGCTTTCCATTTTTACACATCTATTATTCAAAATGTCTCTACCCTGTGCTCTCATCTCTGTAATCACTAAGGAGCTGCTAGGAACACATAAGAGCCAGTGGAAGGATTTGTGTCAGAAGAACTTTAAGAGAGATTTTATATTCTTGAAGGCCAAAAAATCAGCCAAATTTAAATACCCACAGAAGCATTGCATAAAAGCAGGAAACTGTGAAGCAGCACAGTGCCAAGTCTCATAATACAAAATTGTGTTGTGTGCAAAAACTGTTGCTTTGCTGAGAGTCAGAGAGCTAAAATGTAAGATCAGTAAGATCGGTATAGAAGGTCATACGGTCATCATATACATGTGAATGATCTTTACTCTGTTTTCGGGACTTGGAGAAATTTAGAATATCATCAAAAAGTTTTCATTTTTGATAATTTTAACAAACAAAACCTTAAAATATTCTATATTCATTAAAGTCCAGTTTTGTTTTCATTCTGATCATTACGGCTTACAGCTCATGAAATCCAGTACCTTAAGATGCAGCAGATGGCCCTGCCCCTCCCTGAGCCTGGTTTTGCCGGAGGTTTCTTCCTGTTAAAAGAGAGTTTTTCCTTTCCACTGTCACCAAAGTGCTTGCTCGGAGTCATATGATTGTTGGGTTTTAGTCTGTATGCATTATTGTAGGGTCTACCTTACAATATAAAGTGCCTTGAGGCAACTATTGTTGTCATTTGGCACTATATAAATAAAATTGAATTGAACTGAAATTGAATTAACATGTTTTTTAGACCCCATTCCCCATTCAATCTCAAATATGATCAACCTGTCATGATTAATGTACCACAAGCCTTCAAGCTGGCAGTAGGTAAACTGTTACCTAAAAAATCATCCCTTGATCCAGCTGTCTTAGCTAATTATATGCCAATGTCCAGCTTTCTAGAGTAGTTGTAAAACAGCTAACTGATCATCTGATGAATGGTTTATTTGAAGCGTTTCAATGAAGTTTCAGAGCTCATCACAGTACAGAAACGTGATGGTGGTACATGAGAAAAGTGTGTTGGTACATTCCAGGTATACAGGGAGATAGAGGAGCCGGAAAGTACAAGCATACCAGGAAAAAGTCAGGAAACAAGTGAAAACGTAAAATAAGCATTTCAGTGATATCGGATACTACAAAGCTAAGTGCAGAATTTATCAAATTAGGAGCTGGCTAAAGTGATACCCATTTTTATTTTCAGGAATTCTCCATTGTCCATCCATTTCAAACTTGTCCAGCCACTAAACTTAATCTTTCTTTTTCCTAATAGTAATAAATGCATTAAAACAAGTTTTTTATGAAAACACTGAATAAAAAATTGTTTTCCTGAGAAATACTTAAATCTGCAGTTCAGTATATAATGTTACATAAAATAAACTATATACAAAGCATCTTTGAATGGCAGAGATGCAGAGATGTGCATGTACCACAGAGCCATGGATTAGTGTCTAGACATATAATTGAGTATCACAGGCGTGAATGTGCTTTTGAAGCCATTCGTAATTATTAACTGCTCACTAAAAACAAGCAAAAACTGAAATTTTGGACTTTTAACTGCATTTTCTTAAGTTGTACAGCTTTTCCTACAGATAAAAACCTCCCTTATGGCCAGTCATACCACATGAAGTAATTAAACAATAACAAATTAACATGTTGAAACCCAAGAGGTACAAGAGGTGAGATAGAAAACATCTGGTTTATGTACTTTCTTCTATAGAAATTTCAGAGGTTTTTTTGCTACAGTTAAAAAACAAAACTGGGCTGTCTGGGCAATGAACTACATTTTACACATTTCTTATAATCTAACTCAAAAGAGGCGTGCTTACAGACTTTACTGTTTGTCACAGCATCTTTTTTTTAATAGTGTAGAAAAACAATGTGTAAGTTCTTTACTCTGACAGAAAGGATAATCCCACTGGTGTAGCCAAATTAAGGTCAATGTGGACTGTATGTGGCCCGCAATGTAAAAACCCCTGTCTCATGCAGTCGCATTAGAAGGCATATCATACATTTTCACTGCTATGCAGATGACACCCAACTTTATCTATCCATGAAACCAGATAACAAACACAATTATTTAAACTGCAGTAATGTCTTAAAGACATAAAGACCTGGATAGCCTCCAACTTTCTGCTTCTAAATTCAGACCAAACTGAGGTTATTGTACTCAGCCTTGAAAATCTTAAAATCTTTTAAATATGGTATCTAACCAGATTCTTACTCTGAATGGCATTACCTCAGCCTCCAGTAAAACTGTGAGGAACCTTGGAGTCATTTTTGAACAAGATATGTCGTTCAATGCACATATTAAACAAATATGTAGGTCTGCATTCTTTCATTTGTGCAACATCTCTAATCTGCAATATCTTGTCTCAGAGTGATCCTAAAAACTAGTTCATGCATTTATTACTTCCAGGCTGGACTACTGTAATTCCTTATTATCAAGCATTTTTGTTTCAGTTTGAAATATCTTCAATAATCTACTGGTTTAGCTTTTCAGCTTCATTTACTGATATTCACAGAGGATGAATTCTGTACAATAAAATTAATAAAACATGGCTTTAGCAAAAACTCACAGCTTACAACACCGTCCCTTCTCACCAGGGCAGGCATGCTAGGTGACAAATCTTCGGTATGTTACGCTTTCGGCCAACCAACATGTCTCTATGTTATAAGTTCTGAAAAATTAGGAAACTTGAGAACTGTTTGGAATCAATCTACATGTGTATGTTTATTTTACATGAATCGCTTTAGATTCAGTGTTACAATCAGTGACACTGGCAACACCTGGGCGAGTGTGCCAGGACTCTATAAAAAAGCCTTTATGGCATAGTTCTGTTGGAATGAGACCGGCATATATCTAATTCAAGATGTTTCACAGAATTTAAAAAAATGTTTAATTACTTTGTTAAGCAATTAACAGAGAAATTCAATTACATGTATATTAATTCACCACAGGGCAGTGAAAAATACTTTTTAAAATTTTAGTGGTTTGTTACAATAAACTTTAGGATTCATTTCTTCTTTGTGGGACTTCTAAATAATGGAGGTGAGCCAAAAAGAGGTAGTATCACTGATCTGTGTTGACTCGCAACTGAAAGGAATCATGAGACTATGAAATGTTTCAAATGCAATTAGCTGCTATTTAGCTGTGCAAATCATACTGCACTTTCAAAATGAAACCATGTGACATAAATTATTCTCTTAAAATCGGCTTTGAAGAATTAAGGGTACAGTATTTCTCCTGGAGCAGTCTGCTGAGTTAGCAACGTGAGTCATTGACCTATATTTGTCATATTCACAAGCTGAGGGAAGCTAGCAGTGGCCAGGAAAATAGACGAGAAAATGGGAGTCGAGAGGAACGCAGAGATGAGCTCAGTGTGTGGAGGTGGTTCACTATCAAACATGGATGACTTCTGCATGCATTGTGCTTCCTTAATTCATTCACCCAGCATGTTACATTTAATAGGTATCATCAAAAGAGGGAAGTGTTCACAGCCCTGAATAGTCCTTTTATTTTTAATCCAGCAAACACTAATCACAGCTTGTTTAAATACACTCTGTGCAGGTAACTTAGGTTGTGGAGAGGAAGGTATCTGCCAGCAGACCAGTGTCATGTAAAAATGAGCAGGACTAGGAGTTCGTTGACCCGGGGCATTAAAAAATGTGATACCTCATACACCTTGCAGTAGTGCACACAGAAGCATAAAGACTATTGGTACAACGGATCATGGTTGATCTGTAATCCGAACTGATCCCACTCCACAGTTCAGCACGCACATGATCGGAAGATTCTAAAAAGAAGGAAAAAAAGTATGTTTATGGTGTGCATGGTCAGTTTGTCAAGTGATACTTATGGCCAGCGCTAGTGGTCCAAGTGGAGGAGCACAGAAGTTTGCGGTATTTAGGCATCCCTTTGCTGCAAAAGCTATTGGGGTGTTTAGCTGCAGATGGGAGGCCGTATTCTGTCGTGCAAAACAATTAGTTTAAACTATGATGAACGTTCTTGAGCCACGCTATGATATCCCGCCGCGCATCTACTTCAATGACACGATTGTTCCAAGCATGTATGAGTAGAAAAAGTTTAAAGTTATGGCTGAACTGTCCCAGGCATCTTCTGTCGTCCTAACTACAAATGGGTGGACCTCCAGGGCAACGGAAAGCTACAACACCGTGACCGCTCATTATATCACAGCAGAGTGGTAGATACAAAGCCCTGGACTGCCCTATATTGCACCTTAATTTGTTTTTATATATTTGCGTGGAATGACTCTTGAATTGAATGTTTTTTAATACACTAAAAATCTCCAGTGTTAAATTGAATCTACACGGTGTCTATATAGGTCCACTCTAAATGAACACTGTTGAGTGTTAATTTAAAACTTTTAAGTGTTAACTGAACACTTTTGATTGAGTTATATTTTCAACAGTAACCTAGTCAGTTTTAAAGATTAACAATGACTAACACTGAGCATTGCTGATTTTCTAACACTGGAATATGTCTGACATTTTGAGTTATTTTTTAGTGTTAGAAAATCACCACTGCACAGTTTTAGTCATTGTTAATCTTTAATACTGACTAGGTTACTGTTAAAAATATAACACTGTCAAAAGTGTTCATTTAACACTCAACAGTGTTCATTTAGAGTGGACCTATATAGGCACCCTGTAGTGTCAATTGAACACTGGAGATTTAAGTAAATGGTGATTAAATTTTGTTTTGTTGTTTTCTTTTTCTGCTGATCTGAAAATTGATCCAATCCGTGATAACAAAAAACTGTGATCCGATCTGAACCGTGAGATTTTTGATCCGTTGCACCACTAATAAAGACCCATCTTTCTTCATCACAAGAACTATGGGACTACACTATTACTTTTCCATCATTCCCATCTCCAGCATAGCAGCAAATTTCTTCTGAAGTATTTATCTTTCATGTTCAGGTAATCTGTAGGGCTATCAATGCACCGTCACACCTGAGTTTGAGTTTCAAAGTTGTATGCTGTGTGAGTGTCGTGTGACTGGGCAGGGGTTCATCTGCAAAATGCTATCCAGTCTTTAAGTCTGACGTCATTAGCTGTGTCTGGGCCCAAACTCTGCTTCAGGTTCCTGAGTCAAATGATCACTGCAGCATCATTCAGAGTTGAAAAGCTGTCTAAATTCTTTCATCTGTAATAAAATGATCAATGTTGCTGCTCTACCCGGTGTAACAATTAAGTTTAACATCCAGGCATCCATGAAAACAGAATTTATTAAGTTTAATGGAGTTCAAAGTTTGAAGGAAGTTAGCTTGCTAGTTTCCATCTAAATATACCATGTTCTGACTGAGAGATTTCTGAAACAAATTAAACTGTACAGCTCTGCTATCACTTCCGACATAAATGAAGGCAGTAAGTGAAACAGCAGTGACATTTGTAGGGTTATTGAAGTTGGACTAGCTGGTATATGATAATGTGCTATGTGATCGTGAGCGACACAGCTATGTTAGCATAATATAACCATAGTGAAGCTAGAGGATGAGTGTAACTATTTTCCACTCCATTAAAGTTAACATGAGGATTCCTGATGGTTAGGGACAAATGCAATCACATGGCAGGATGCTGTAAACGGACCACACTTCAGTCAGGAGAACAACTGAGATAATCCATCCACAATATCAGGTTAGTCATTTATATACTGCTGCATGGGTTGGGCTGTAGTTACAGCATAAGGTTTTAAAAACTGAGCTTTAAAATGAATTGTGGTAATAAATACCGAGAGAGGCCGACAGTGATCACTGACTGTTTTTAGGGGCTTTTTGAGATTAAATAGAACAAGATACAAAGCCTTAAATACATATTAAAAATAAAAAAAATTATATTAAACGTAGGATAGTTGGAAGCAGGAACGATCATGTCATAACTTAAAGACCAGATTGCAATGCAGCAAAATCTACTGTGTAGGCTGGTGCGGGATGGCTTATCACAACGGGATGAGGCATTAATGATTGAATTTGGTAACTCAGGCCCCAATTCATCTCTCTGTCCACTAAACTTACCAAAGAAGTGGACTCTCGGTCCTTGCATTTTTTAAGAGGTTCCCGCACTTCCAACACTCCTGCCTATGAGTGGAAAGCAGTGCCCATAGCTGCTCTGGGACCTGAAGAGAGAGAGCAGACAAGATGGTGTTACTGGATGTGCTAGCTTGTGGTGGCTCAGTCGCAGATGATAATGTTCCAGGAGACGCAACGAATCCTCCTTCTTCACAGCTAGCCCCTCTACAAAGTGCTCTAACTCAATCACAGTCATATTTCTCCCCCTAGTGTTCCTAGCTGCAGCCAATTGGCCACTGTGTGTCTTAGCCTCTGGACATTAGAGAGGGCAGTGTTTAATAATTAGAATTGTTATACATGGTTCTTGAATTTTTATGTGATTTACCCTTTTAATAATATATAATTAAATATTTAAATTTAAATTCATTTATAAATTTTAAATAGCTCTGTAGATTGAATATTGTAGGCACTTATGAGGGTATATGTGGTCAAAATTGAACCAAAAAATGTTGGAAAGGCATGGAATATGAACAGTATGTATAGGTTGTTATAGTCTTGGCTCTGGTAACCCAGTGTTTATGTTTTTGATTATTAATATTCTTTCTTTCTATGGTTTAGTTTCTTGTAGTTCTAGCCCCCTAAGTTCTTTTGTATTTTATATTTTGTGATTTCTTCTTTCTTCTGCGTTTCATGTGTCATTTCTAGTCTAGTTACGTTTACATGTCTGTTCTTCCGCGGTTCAAGCGTCAGGTCTGCGTGCCTGTGTTTGTCTCATATTTCCTGTTGTATTTTGATAGTTCCTGTTAGGGTGTTCAGTTTTGCTGACACAACATATCTGCAGAGTGTTATTTGTTAGTTTGTGTGTTTGATATTAGAATTTTCATTTCTTTGATAGTGTGTATTGGTAAGAAAAATCTCAGCACAGCAACATTAGATGCTCAAATTTTCATGCCAAGTAATAAGTGATGCAGAATTATTACAAACGTTTTTAATGACTTAATTAAAAGACTTCTTCATCTTTTTTTAATTTTGTATCTTCTTTTATGATGGTAACAGTCTTGTAATTTTATTAATGAAAATGATAAATAACTGTCAAGAATGAATGTCATTCCAATTGCAAAACAGGGAGAATTGCTTTGCTTTTCACAAAGAAAAAAGATATACTGCATCATCTTTAAAACATGGTGGAGGCAGTGGCTTGGGTTTGCCCTGCTGCCAGTAGCACTGGGATACTAGTGTTTATTGATGATACAGGACAGAAGCAGCTGGGTTGATTCAGAGGTGGTCAGAGACACCTTTTGATTAAATACAGCTAAATGCAGTTGAACTGACTTAGGTGGCATTTCATAAAATAGATGAACAGTCAACTGAAGGAAAACAAAAAGCACTTATGATGCAGAAATCTCAAAAACAATATCAAATTTGGTCCTTCATATTTTTGCCACATTATAGTTTTTTCTCCTTTGTAAAAGGAGACAAGAGACACATCCCTATCTGTATATGCTCACATGCTGCCAATACCACTATTTTCATGTAAAAAATCATGGTTCACATTAGAGCCCGACCGATATGGGTTTTTTTAAGGCCGATGCCGATTTAAAAAAAAAAAAAAAAAGCCGATGGCCGATATCTGAAGCCGATTATTAAGGCCGATTATTAAGGCCGATGTCCAAGGCCGATATGTTTATTCTAGCAGCGCACTGATTCTGAAAGACAATTGAACACGTGTGCAATATAAAATAAATAAGTCAAATCTTTATTTTAATATTTATTGCACTTTAAATATAAGACAATATAAATTCTTAAAACAGTAACATGTGCAAACCGTTTCAGAACAGTATAAGTTTTTTTTTTAAGTGGACATAATAAAAAAAATCAAACAGTACCCAGAATAAAGGTGCAAATACTGCTGGTTGCAAAATAGTGGCTGGGCGAGGTAGGGTCTTCAAGTAAAATAAAAATCACAAAGTAAAGCCCACTACCACATTGTAGTAAAAATAAAATCTAAAATACAAATAAAAATAGTGCAAAGATTAAACACTAACCTTCAAGGGATATTCCACTCATAAGTACAGTTTTGTCTGTTAGAATTCCCAAAGTTTGATAAGTGAGACAAATGATTTTGTAACATGGTTGGTCATTCTCCTGATCTGGAAGCAGTAAGTTTTGCTTTAGCTTAGCATAAAACATGTCAGTGAATGGAAGGTTATAGCATGGCAATCATTTCCGTTATCAGTTTGTCATACACCTTAGATCGTGGGTCGTTGTTCTCCCATTTTCTGTGGGCATC
>VUQR01037101.1:0-45199 GCA_015108515.1 Hemichromis elongatus
AACACTGAAACCTATTTTATCTAATTTACTTTTGTATTGTGTGTTTTAATTTGTCTTTTGTTTAAGTCCATGATTGGAAAAGAAATGTTTGAGAAGATATGTCATGTAAGATACATACAATACAATGCATGTAAGTTTGAATAACTCTTGATAAACAAATAAAAAAAACAAAACAAACAAAAAAAACCAACACTGAAACCAACACGTGCAATAAATCTTTTATATGTGCAATATTTTTCTTCTTGCCTATTACTCAGATGTACATAGCACTTGTATTTGTATTGTATTGTATTCTATTCTATTGTATATAGTATTTTATTTTATCTTATTCTATTACATTCTGTGCAATATATTTTTTCTTTTTTCTTCCTACTGCTGTAACATGCAAATTTCCCACCTGTGGGACTAATAAAGGTCATCTTATCTTATCTTATCTAAATATAACTTCAGATGAACTACAGCACATAATATATTTCACTTCGCTAAAATGCAGCGGCAATGTAGGAAAAAATACACCCTACAAGCGGCTTCCTTGCCACTTTTAGCTGCAATAACTCAAAGTTACATTTTCTGTATTACTTCATCATTTCCTCACATCATAGTGGAGGAATTCTGACCCACTCATGTTGATATAATTGCTTTAGTTGATTTGGTTTGATTTGTTTATGATTATGATTGTTTGATCATTTTCCATGATCGCGTTTGGGTCAAGTTTTATCTGTCACACAGATGAGATCACGTTTGACTTTAAAATGTTTTGTTACACAGACGAGTTCATGGTCAACTCAAAGACTGCAAGCTGCCCATTTTCCGTGGCTGCAAAACAAGCACGAATCACCAGCTCTTAATGACAGTTCGATATAAGTATAATATGGTCAAAATATCCACTTTGGTCTCATCTGTTTGAAGAACATCGCTCCAGACGTCTTGTGGTTTGTTTAGATATAACTTTGCAAATCTCAGCTGTGCTACCATGTGCTATTAAGAGACAAGAGGTTTTCTGCCTGCTACCCTCCCAAGCCAGCCACACTTGTTCAGTCTTTTTCTAATTTTACTGAACTTTTAGCATGCTAACTAAGGCCTGCAGAGTCTGAGATGTAGTATTTTTGCTTTTTAGCAGTTCCTCTGAGCATAACAGGGTGTGACCTTAGGGTAATTTGCTGGTATGTCCGATCCTGGGGTGACTGTCAGCTGTCTCTAGTGTTTTCCACTTGTACATACCTGTCCTCTTATCCTCTTGCTTCTTATGGAAGCAGTAAGGGTGTACTTAGCTTTTGCATTTTGTTTTCGCTTTTGTTAACAACACAGTGTAATATCTCATGTGCTCTAGTTTATCAGAGGTTGCATTTACCTAATTTTAACACCTGCTAAGGACCAGGTGATGCTTTCTTATGCGCTGATATGTAAAACCTTCGAATTTAAAGCGAGTGTACCATCCTTTCTTTTAACCATGGCTGTATATTCTCAATAGCATCCTGTGATTAAAAGAATTGAATAGCCTCTTTTGGTTATACTGACGCATGGGAGTATTATATATCTAAAAACCCTGCCTTTAATTGTAAAGCTGTACCAGCATGTACATGTGTCACACAATTTTGTCTTTTTGCACACACTTTTGGAGCCTGTCATTACAATCACATTTCTGACATGTGTCTTTAAACAAACACTCTGCTATCAGCAAAAAATCACGTATGAATGTGAGCCCTGCTGGGGACTGCACAAGTATTTCTGGGCTACTCCGGCTTAAACTCCAGGGCAGCTTTTGCATTTCAGTCCTTCCCCTGCATTTGTTCGCGGCCAACACGAAGTGCAGCCTGCTGGTAAGCTGCAGATCTTAGAAGAAACAGCAGTGCAGTCTCTGCTACTATAACCTCAACAAATCTGAGCTGTAAGGCGCAACTAATCAGGCCCCATCCCGACATTACTGTAAGCTGCTGTCAGATAAATCTTTGCATCTACCATGAGTCAGCAGTTGTGGCATTAGGAAAAGCCAAATCACTTTTGGACTGACACCCGAGTAATTTAAAAAAAAAAAAAAAAAAGTTTCAGCATTAAGCCATCAGCACTGGAGTGACTTCTGAACAGCTGCGAGGTCCAAAACGCGATTTCAGCGAGTGCCGTTTGGTCTTCTCAGCATTAAACTGAAAAACAAACCATAAAGAAACAGCTCAAAGCGAGGACACGTACCTCTTCCCGCCCTCCTTGTTGAAGGCGCACGCTAGTGCCACCACCTGACCCGTGGCCCTGCTGACCACAGGCACACAGAGCATGGAGGAGATCTCACAGCCCAGCATGCTGGACAGCTGCCTGCGCTCCTCCTGCCATGGTAGCAGGCAGAAAAGACAAACAGATTAGTTACAGCACTGCAGACACATAGATAGATACACAGATAGATCTCTTACAGCACTGATGTCTTGAAGTGTAATTGACTTCTTCTTCTCGACAACCTGACCAAAACGTCCAAACATCAGCTGCACAGAGGTGAGAAAAACAAGGAGATAATAAACACAAGATGAGCACAAGGAAGGTAAATAAAACCACTAATGAGGGTAAAATACATATAAAAAAGCTTGTTTATTGCCAGTGAAGCTTATTACTGCTGCTAAACAGCACATACAGCCACTTAAGTTTTTTTTCTTGTGTCTTGATATCTCTCTTCACCGGTTATTATCGAGATTTCACACATCATTTAGGCTGGGGCACGCAGTCTATTCACACGATAATGGAAAGCCTGTTAAATATGCTACACAAGAACTGCAGCCAGAGACAGGAGAGTGCAAGCCACCCAAAGGATGTCATTACTGGTCCTCACCAAATTTCTTAATTATAACTCCTGCTGAGGATTATAAGTGATTACATGTGGGAGGCTTATTCTATCATGACACTCGAAAAAAACAAACAAAAAAAACAGAAAGAAACTACACGCAGGGCTGCAGCACTTGCATCATAATTCTGTTTATTAAAAATCGGAGAAGACATCCCTGAAACCCGTACCTCAGCTTAACACACCACGAACGAAGAAGAAGCACTCAGAGTGTGCAAACCTCGGCCGAGGCAGTTCAACCTCAATAATTTAAGGAAATTCTTCATGTTTTCTTTGTTACTTTTAAACTTTAAGAAGTTTGTAGTGCAGTAAAAAAAAAGTGCAAAGTGCAGGCTTTTGTTATTTGCCCTGGTGAAACCCATTTAAATACATTTGACATATTTTGAGTATAATTATTATACTTATATAGCTTTCATTTCACCCTATATCATTCCCTATGTGCCTGTATGCTGTCAATACAAACAATAGTGTTAGTTTTAAACAGCTCTGTGATTGTTATCACTTTGACCTTCAGATCAATTCATTGAACTCAAAGAGGTATTTTGTACCATCGTAGGGACTTTACCTTACAATATAAAGCACCTTTAGGCAACTGTTGTTGTGGTAAAATTGAATATAATTGGCTTGAAAGAGGTCAGAGGTCAAATGTGACATATTTTAAATCCAAAGCACACTTGTAAGAATCATAGTTTCTAAGTTCTAAGTATTTTTTGTCAGTTTTTGACTGTTAATATTTAAGTTGACCTTGGCCTTGATAGGTGTAAGCCAAATTATAATATGTAGTTGAAATGAACCCACTCTCCACCGCTATAAAGTTTTTTCAGAATTCATTCAAAATATTTTGAGCTATCGTGTTTACAGACAGAGTTACACACACACCTCCATCCCCGAAGGAAATGAAGCTCATTCATGAGTAAAAGGGAAAAATAAAAGACTTAATAGAAACACAAACAGGTAAAAACAAATAAAAAGATGAACAAACTGTATTATTAGGAACACTAGAGACAAACATGAAATGAAGATGAAAATCAATGAATAATAAGTAAACTACTGCATTGATATTTTGCCTCACCGGGAAGCTGATCTCCTCTTCCAGGACTTTGTCTCCGACTACCTAAAAGGTCAGAGAGGTCAAAGGTCAGGAGCTCTTCAAATGTTAATGTTCAAATTGCTCTTTGATAAATGAGTCATGGTGTGTGTGTGTGTCTGTGGTGGTAGGGATGAAGAGAACAGTATGTGAGAAAGATTGGTGTGTGTGTGTGTGTGTGTGTGTCCATGTTGTCTTTTGTGTGGTATTTCAAAGACAGATTATGAAAAAACAAATGTGTACGACAGCGATAAAGACGTGTCTGTGTGTGCGTGTTTGTGTGTATACCTGGCAAAATAGCTGGTGGTTATCCTCGGAGACCAGCAGCAAACAACAGCACTGCGACCGAGTCTGCTGCTGCAACTGCGGAAGAACACAAACACAACATCAGTCCTGACGTATAATCACAGAAATCTCCCTTTATCGTACTCGGTCAGATTGTTTTAAAACCTTCAATTTACTATGCTTTGGAGTGTAGCCTAGGCGCGGAGATAAGATAAGAAATTGGCGGACGGTGAAAAATGACTGCTCCTGGAGCGTGGTGAGAATTCAAACTGATTTTTGCAGTAGATTAAAATCTGGAATGAAATTAGGTTTTTATTACGCTAAACAGACGGGATTTATTCAAGTACATTTTCAGCATAAGCCCTGCAGTTTGCTGTGATTTTCCAAGATGGATAAACAGAAGAAAATCACATTTGGTGTCTGCGTGTGTGTAAATTAAAGTGTGTGTGTGTGTTCAAGCTCCCTGAAGCTGTTGCTCTGTAAGACCTGCAGAGCTGCAACCAATTTCCCGCTGCTGTCTGTGATGAAAACATTTCATTCCCATTCATGGACTGAAAATACACTCTGAGCTGTACACGCCCCTGCATGCACGCTGACACGAACACACACACACATATGCAGCAGCGCTTCCTCACACAACATTCTTCTCCGTAATCCACCGAGCTGGATGGAGAACAAGCAGAACAGGAATAAACGCAAGCCACTGCCAACACATTTGCCCCCCCAGTCCCTCACAAACACATATGTGCAAGCACACAAAGCACGCTGCTGCACCCTCATATAATAATAAGCCCCTCCAACCCCTTTTTCAAAATGCTGTTAATACCATAAGAGCTGCCCTGAGCTCTTCCCACCCAAAAAACCCCCACAATTCTTCAGAAGCAACAATCTCATGCTCCTCTCTCCTCTCCCCTGTGCCCTCACCCCATTATTTTTACAACTGTAAAAATAAACAAATAGACAAAAACAAATCATGTCGGATTTAACATGCATCTTTAAAAGCCCTGCAGTCTATCTTGCACCACCGCAGCCTCTGTCTCTCTCCTTCTCTCTCATCTGTGAGATGAATGGATGAAGAAAAAAAAAATCGAATGCAGGTTTAGGGGCATAAAAGGATGCAGGCTGCACTGCCGTTGTTCAGCACCGCTGAGCTGGTCCCAAGGTAGCACAGGTTGCACAGAAGGTCAGGTAGGTTTGACTTAAGCGTTTACAAAGAGAACCATTCACCTCGCTTTACGCTGGTTTTCGAAGCAACCTTTGCTATCCATGTCCTCAAAGACAGCATCTACTTCTGCTGCACGGGGACGCCGGTAACAGCAGCTAGCATCTGCCTGCTAGTGCATTTTCTCATTTTTGAAACTTAATAGAAAATGAAGAAAAAAATTGGCGAAGGAAAGCAGCAAGTTCACTTGGTTCCTTTAACTAAATTAAAAATACCTGAAAGTCCAAGTACGTCAGGGCCGCAATTATTCCAACTATTATGAGATTATGAGTTGCAGCAGTGCTCATGATTAGAAATTGCTGCTGTTTTTTTTGAAGACAAAAAACTGTGTTAACATTTTCTTTTACCAAACTCTGAAGAAAAGGATCGCGTCCTTACATCCATCCAGCTTCCTTGGAGCTCTGATGGACTGAAGTTCTGACTGATGCTGCACAACGTTCAAATTTCTCTCCTTTCTCTTGTTTTATTCTCTCTCTCGCCCTCTCAAATTTTCTTCTTCTTCTATGAATATTTCCATACTTTTGAATTGTAGCCAGAGTCCCGCTGACTACGATTTACTGACTACTGTGGCTGAAGCTTGATAACTCTGCTCTCTTGCAAGGCTCTCTGCACAGCTCCTCCTTCCCTGCAATCCATCTACACCTCTCGCTCTGCTCCCCTGGCTTCAGAGAGCGTATCATATAAGAAGGGTGCGCACATTAAGGGGAGACTAATGGAGTAATTGTGCGACAATAAGCTTGTAGTAAAAATAATGAGAGGAAGAGAGGTAGAACTCACCGGGAAGGATTTTATGTCTTGAATGTAGTGTACATTTTAAACATACAGAGTGTCTGTGTGCAGGTTTCTGTGTGTGAAAGTGTATGAGTGATCTCAACCACTTACATAATTGATGACTTTAAGCTGGAGAGAGGCTGCATCAAGGTCATAGAGCTCACCTAAATGAGAGAGGGAGACAGAGAGAGAGAGAGAGGATGATGGGGGGGGGGGACCAGCGTGGAGCAAGGTCAGATTGGCGTTAAGGAAGAGTGGGAATGCAGAGCATGTACGCAAGTGGACAGAAAGCAATCCGGAGAGAGATACACTGAGACAGCGAGGTCGGGGAAGGGTGAGCAGGAACCAGCTAACAGAGGGACTAATAATGAAGACAAGACATGGGATGGAGGGCTGCCCGGACTGCAGATGAAGACAGATGGAAAGGAAGCGAAAACCAAGGCACAGGTTGCAAACCCCCCCCGCCCCCGAAAAACCAGCTAAAGAGACATTTTTTGACAGTTATCAGGGAGTAAACAACATTGATGCGTATGTGTGAAGAAATGGCATTAAGCATGAGATTTTAAACAATGCTTTGTGTTTTCACATGACAGACTCCATCTAAATTCCCACAGCTCCATTATTAGATCCCACCTCTCTATGCATGAGTTTGGCGTTTTCTGAGAGAAGAGTGAAAGAGGCAAAGATGAAAAATCGTCTGTAAAGTGTGTGTGTGTGTGCGTACCACAGAGCTGCAGGATGTTGCGGTCCAGCTCGCAGTAGTCCTGTTCAGAGACGTTGAGGGGTAGCAGTGCATTGTGGGACTGTAGGGGAGAGGGGCTGAGAGGAGGCCTCTGGTAGGATGTCTGAACAGCTTGGACCCGCACGCATGCCACTGAGGCCTGCGACGGACGTGGACATAAAAAGATAAATTATAACCTACACACACCGTCTTGCAACTATTCGCTCCAACCGACCTTCATCACGTACAACAAGCATCATCTATTTAACATTATACACAAGATTTGGATCCATAAAACAACACAAATGTGAAATTGGTGTGTATCAGTACTATAAACTATAGTTAGGGAATACAACATAACATCACGGTTGGTACAGATAGTTGTTAATACTTGTTCGACAACCAGTATTTCCTAATTCCCTAATACAGCAGAGCACACGCGTGTATGCTGTTTTTTTCCCTTTGGTAAAACACCGTGCCAAAGTGTGTTGATTAACTAAAGAGCACTGTAGCTGCTGCCAAGCTGTTTTTTTTTTTTGCAGGACCAAGCTTACATGTTTTTCCAGCACGCTCAGATGCAGTTCATCCTGATCAGATAGTGGACCGCAGCCCACCTGCAATACAAAAACACACACACACAGAGTGGAAAATCAACAAAATGCGATTCAGTCGAGTTGGTGGTGCGAGCTGTGTGGTCTCTGTGGAGAACTGAATTCGCATATGGTGCACGGCTGCAAAAATCAGCCTTTTTCTTCTTTAATAGGACAATTTAGGGCAGGGGTCTCAAACTCCAGTCCTCGAGGGCCGGTGTCCTGAAACATTTCCACGTGTCCCTGTTGCAACACACCTGAATAAAATTAGTAGGTCATTAGCAACAGTATAGAACGTGACTGCATGCAACCCTTAACCTCTAAATTTAAGTAAATATAAGTGTTTGAAAAAATGTACTATATTGTAATGTATTATATTTATTGCATTTTAGTGTTGTATTACAAAACAAGCAGCACAAACAAAATAAAATAAAATAAAGTAAAATAAAATAAAATGAAATAAAGACAAGACAAGACAACTGCCAGAGATAGAGGAAGTAGAGTGAATGCAACTGACAAAAAGTTACCCCGATTACGCAGACAAAAACAGATCAAGGTGTAAACATAACTTCATATGGAGTCCACCGTGAAACTAACAATTAGACTGTACAATAATCTGGTAATGAGCTAGAAATGGACCCCATATTCTCTCATACGTTCCAACTGGATCACAGATATCATCTCCCTGAGCCAGTGATTAAAGCAGGGAGGTGTGGTGGATTTCCAGGACAGTAAAATAAGTTTCTTAGCAACCACCATACCCAGCTGTAGAGCCGGGAAAAATGTACTTCTAAAAGTACTTTTATTGCACCATGTTCATTCACTCATGAGCTCCTGTAACATGAATCAAATGACTGAACTGAAACTTCGGCATGCAGTCAAGTTCTATAGTCTTGCGAATGACCTACTAATTGTATTCTGGTGTGTTGCAACAGGGACACACAGAAAAGTTGCAGGACAGCAGCACTCGAGGACTGGAGTTTGAGACCCCTGATTTAGAAGTAATGACCTTCTCCTCTGCTGCAGCTGCTTAAACTACTTCGGATGATTGATTTTTAAAAATTTGACTGCATGTCCTCGAATACAAGGACTCACCAGTAAGACAGCGATGACCTTGTCCTGCTCCAAGATAGGAATGACAACAGCTGAAAGAAAGAAGGAAAGAAAGAAGAGAATTCAGTACACATCATGAATTTATTCAGAGGTCCTTTAATCGTCTTTTAATTTTCCTTCCATGTCCTTGTCTAGCTCCTAATCTTATTTGTTCCCCTCCACATGTTCTTGTGCTAAATATGCAAGAGAAAAATATGGCAAAAATTACACCTAATGTCCTTGCATAATACCCTTTTCCCTCTGTTCTTTAATTTGTTTTTCTCATCTTTAAAAACACCAAATCCTAATGAGTAAAATAAATGTTATCACCGAGGTGTGCGCCGCTGCGCACGAGGACAGCAGAGGACAAAACGAATAGAATGATGGGTTTAGCACTTTGGTGCCAGGCTAACTCGTTTCCCTGCATCATTATTGTATTGGCTGTTCATTATTATGTATTGATTCACACGGTGCAGAGTGGTCATGCATGTGTACTTAAGGGTCTATAATTACAGCTAAAAAACTAAACGTGGTATTTTGAGTCTATTCACTCATCTCCATTTGCTCTTCTGCATGTTTTCCTCATCAAAGACCTCTCGTTGCTTTTTTTAGTCCTCTTGTCCAGCTTTTCGTGCCCACACAGCTCCATGCTTCTCCCTCGGCAACCATCGCCTCTCGCTACTTCCCTCTCTATCTCCTCGTACTTGTTTTTTTTCCCTCCCACGTTCTCACATCTCTCTGCTCTCATGCACGCAAGCGAGCTCACGCACACATGCACACGTTTGCGAACAAGGACATGCTGGTCACTTTGTCTGTCCGCTAGCAACATTAAAGCCCTACCCTTCAAAACATAACCACACCTCTTCTGTGTGCTGGTAACGGCGCTGCGAGGCAGGTTCTGTATTTCTCTGGCAGTTCGGATGGAGGAAGGCCGGTGCACTGACATCGTTTCAGCTGGTCCACAATGCTCCTGAAACACATATATGATAGCTAGTTGAGTGTGACTCTGGTCTGGGACAGACAATTACCTGTGCCATATTTGTCAATAAAAATCAAGGAGACAAAAGGGAGGAGGCAATCTGAAAGACGGCTGGAGCAAAAGGAAAAACAAGCGGCAACAAACCAGATGTGCTGAATACATTCATAATGACCAAAACATCCCTGAATAGACCTATTATTCAATGTGAAATTATAAACTCACTGCAGCCTTTTGTGCGTACGTATATATGTGTGTGAAAGAGCTAGCCAGGTGTGTGATGGCAAAGGTGTAGGTCTTTGTGGGTGTTACATTAAATAAAGAAGGCAGGTGTTTCATGCTAAAATATAGGACATTGGGGCAATTGTGTATTTTGGATCGGCAACCGCACGCAAACACGGCGCACGCCTCGTGCTCAAACGTGCACGAGCATAGAAAGGACCAGGAAGAGGAAGCAACACGGTTTCACGCGTGCACACAGTTAGATTCAAGATGTATGTGCTTCAGATAATAATCGGTAAATCTCTCTGGCAGTCACACACACGCACACACACACGTACACACACAGAGCAGCAGTCCCCCTGTTACTCACACGGGCTCTACAGTCTGAAATCCCTCAGAGCGTTGAAGCCAAATCTCTGCATGGTGCATTGATTTAAAAATGCCCATTTATTCAAACTCACTGAGGAATATTGCACTTCAGTCAAAAAACATTCTCATTGTACTTCACTACTGTGACAAATACAGTTGACCTTTGCGTAATGCATTTTGTTCAAAACAGCTTTTCTGGGTACAGCAGAGAGTAAAAAACAACGACCCTGAGGCACTATGAACAATACTGTTATTTGCTGTTGTGTGCGCACGTCTGACAGCACATGTGATGTGTTTTAATGTTCAGCGTGTGATAATAAAAGAGCAACTAAAAGTCTAATTTTGATATTGACCTGACACCAAGTAAATAAAGGGCCAATACCACCAATACCGATATTTTTAACTACTTTAAAGGCACCCTTTTTATTTTATCTCCCAAAATAATAATAATTTAACACAATTCAGTGGTCTACACACTGAACGTGAAGGATAGCTGTTTGTTTGCGCGTCAGACGACAGTTGCAAATGCTTCTGCCCAAATCTATAATGTAAGTCTTATTTGTGATAACTACTTAACCATCAAGAATAAAGGGGGGGAAACAGTGATGGTTAAATTGTTTCCAGGGGCTGAAAGGCTCCAGTTTAGCCCTGGACTCTTTTACTGCGGCGCCATGCTGATGTAATACATCATGTGAGGCTCACCCAGAAAAATATGTCATACATATGGAGGGCAGCACATCCATCAGATGGATCACTGACACGAAGCAGAGTGGTCCCTCTGCTCTTTAGCTCAGAAGATCTGGCGTCAATGACTTCCACAAAGAACTTCAGCGTTTTCATTGGTCAGACGACACTTTCCCTCACTCTGAATTTAATGAGCTCGGGTTTAAAGAAGGTGGCAACAAGTTTGAATTGTGTTTATTATCATATCCTTACACTCTGGCCTTGCATCTTTCTTCTGCAGCATTTTTCACTTGGCTTGTTTGGCTCTAAGAGTTCACATATTGTGAACACAACAAGTTATTTAGAAGAGAAACCTTCAAGGAAGATTTCTTAGCTGAACTCGTTTAAGTTTATTTTTCGTGTGGCTGTGCATGTGCGTCAAGGTCCACATAACGGACTTGCATGTATTAGGAAGTAGGCTGGAACAACATGGCCTTCTACCACTTATAAGGGTTTATTGAGAGTGTGTGTGTGTGTGTGTGTCAAGGACTTGATAACAGGCTTATATAAGCAGGTGAGTTGGAAGGAGGAAAAAGTAAGAAACTTCCATGTAGCTCTTTTAATATCTTCACAATATCGGTCCTGATAAATGTGAGAATGTGAGCGTTCCTCAGTGCGTGCGCTCAGGTGTGGCATGTGTGTGTGTGTGTCCTTGCGCACTGGCGCCTCATGAGGACGTTTGTGTGGCTTTCCGTTGTTCATGTGGCAATGAGGTGTTGGAAACGGGGTGGTTGTCTGACAAACAGACAGTTTCATCAGTAATGTAGAATTGGTTTTTCCCCAGCACCTCGGCAGCAGTCGCAGCAGCACACGGAGGTCGTGGAGCTTCGGGGAGCACTTAAGAGAGGAGAGGATCGCTGAGCCTCGCCGAGGGACCGGAGGCACTGTCACCTCGGCTATTAGCCCCGCAACGCTTCCACGGGAGAGGGATTGAAGGGGAGAGAGAAAGAGGAGCATGGGAAAGGGGGAGGGCGGTAGCTGTAGGCAGGAAGATCTAAACGCAGGCAGCATAGTGCTTTATGGCTCTTTAGGGGAAGATCAGGCTGAGAGGGAAAAGAGGGCAAAGATAGGCTCGTGCAGTGAGGTGGGAAGGCGGGAAAGCAGATGACAAAAGAGAAAAAATGAAGCTGTCAGAGAGATGGGTGAGTAAGGAAGGGTAAAAAAAGAAAAAAGAAAAAGAAAAAGTGATGGGCTTAAAATCAAAAGCCGGGACAAAAACAGAGGAGGTCCTCTCTGTGTCACCTTATCTCTGCGCTGAGGAGGATGTGATTTTGGACTGAGTGGTTCACATTCATTTAGACGACACCTGTTTCTCACACAGAGGAAACATCCGTCTCCGTTTCCCCTCCACCCCACCCCTCCTCTTTGTTCTATTGCTTCCCCGGGTATCGCTGCCCTCGACAACAAATGCAGCAAATCAGTACACGGCGGTGATTCACTGAGACGAAACATCTGTGACTTGCTGCATAGAGTGAGAGAGAGAGAGACACACAAGCATGCACAAGCAGTACACACCTGATCTTTCCCTCCTGTGGCAGTTCATGTAGCGGGTCGTCAGATAGTAGCCTCGAGTCTTCCTCCAGCAAGTAGACACATGCACACTCCTGGAATTAAAACACACCCGTGTATACATGCACATTCATTTGTAAAATGAACCAGACTCTGATTAGTTTAATGAGCGATGAGCCTCATCCATTTGTAACAAGGTTTGGGGCTCTGTTCCCTGGTCCTGTGTCAGGGCTGAGATGTTAACTTACACCACTCTGAATACTAACAGGAAGCTTTTTCTTTTTCCTTCCCCTTCCTCCAGGTAATAAATTGAGGAAATTCCAATACGTGTGTGTTTTTGTGCATTACCGTGCTGGGCAGCAGCTCCCGAACGCCGTCTCGAAGGGCCACTCGCAGCGAGCGCGCATCCACAACTGCCGCCAGCCGCAGCAAGGCATCCTAGGGAGGAAAACAAAAACAGATGCCCCGATGTCTGTTTGGTTGTTTTTCTACGATCGTAAAGTGCAGCTTGAAAAACCCGAGGCCTTGGCTATCAATTTGTTTTCTTTGTGGGCACAAGGATTTCACCGCAACAGCTCTTCCTCAGATATTTACCTTGGCAGGCTGCAGAGGCCTCTGAAACAATATTTAAACTGTGTCACACTCAGTATATACTCAGCAAACTGCGCCAGTTGGAGACACAAGTGTGGTACTTAGGAATGAACTGAGCTCGGATGTCACAAGGGAGTGGATTTTGCTCAACAAGGCGCTCGCTGCTTTTGTTTCATTTCAGAAAACAAAGCACTTGGCAATTAATTTCCACACTTTGGTAGGCAGCCGATTTATGAAATGAGTTAGCAAGTCACAAGAAAAAGTACATTCCTGGATGCTCTGTTATGCCTGATCAAATTCACCAAGAATCTGTGAGAAATCATCTTTTTTTTTTACTGCACTTTCAAATCTTTAAGATAGACAAACTAAAAAAAAATGCTTGCCTGAAGCTATGCAGGCTCTTACTCCTCTTCACGGTGAAGGCTGGTTCTGCTTGGAATAAACCCTTTTACAGGAGGTGGCATCTGACCACTCGCCACACAGAAAGGATTTCATCTGAGTTTCCATCCAGCTAACGCCTGACTGAACAGATACGCTCTTGTTTTAATCACTCCAAGCTGTCTCCAGCACAATGGCTTCCCTTTCATTCATGCCAGTAAATGTTATTTTTTTTTGCACCTTTTTGAGACAAATGATTGCATATTGGGCTCTGAAAAAAATGCCAGTCACCTACACCATGCCTGTGAAGACATGGTGTAAAGGAAAAACTGTTTGTAGCTGATGTGAGCGGACCGACTTGACAGAGACGTATGAAGAATGAAAAAACTGAGCTTGAGAGAGAAGTTCAATCCTTGCTGTCTCCACACACCAGGCTACCGGCTGGGTATAGGGAACTGCAGAGGCAATTTTGATGTCAGAAAGGTTTAAGGGATGATTTTTTTCAGATGCATTTTTTATAAATACCCCCATTTGACGCCCAATAATGTTGTAAGAGGGACAATTCAACTGCAAGGTGACACAGGATTTATAGCTCTTTTTGGTCCTCTGAAATACACACTTTAATAAAGATTAGATTAAAAAACAGGGTCGAGGAACGGAGGCGTGCACAAACAGAGGAGTAGATCTCAGATGAAAAGGACCGTATAGTTTAGGGTTGTGCAAAATAAGGTTTTTAAATTTTTTTTACCTTCTGCAAACACTAATATGAAGCAGCTCTGCATCTCCCGGCCTCAGCTTTACCAGAAACGGCTATAAATTCCCACCATAGGCATAATTATTCTCTGTGTGAAGTCTACTTAAATCCCTACCAGTTCCAGTGATCACACTGCATTATCATTACATTTAACCGTGGTCTACAGAAACATCTCAGCGGGACTTCAAAATCTGATCAAAGCAAAGGAAAACACAGAGGGAAACCTCAAAGGCTTTAAATGCTTCAGCTTTAAAACTGTGTGCTGAATATGAATGGAAGAATATACAGAGCCCGACACCGCCAGATCTTCTTCTTCCAGTTGTGAACGACAAAGCTGGTAGTCACACGGCGCAACTGAAAGGAAGAGCATTTTGTTTCCCTTGGGCGTTCAAGAGCACGAAGGTATCGAACGCCGGGCGTGCCGCGGGCTCAGCGCTCTAACGAGGCAGTCCATCGCTCTCGTTTTGTCCTTTTCCCCTCGTTTTGATACATCACTTCTAGCTGTTTTACCGCTCTCTGTTGATTGCAACTGATGCTGACCATGGATGAGGAGGGAGGAGGACATGTTTTTTGCAGGCGGGTGCGTGTGTGTCAAATGTCAAGGAGGAGAGGAGATGAAAAGGGGGAGATGGAGTGAGAGTGGAGAGCGCTGTCATGCCTGAGCGCTCAGTGTTGGTTATTACATATGATTAGACAGGATTAAATGTGATTAGCTTTGATCACTCAATCAGCCGGCCGGAGTGCTGTTGTAATGAAGCTGGAGCTCTGCCAGCTCATGTGTGCGTGTGTGTCTGAGAGTGTTTTGTATCCTAAGTTGCAGATTGTGAAATACTTGCACAAATCGCAGTAAGTAATGTGTTGGCAGTGCAGCAGACAAACAACGATCGTCTCTCTGGCTTCCATCCTCCCCGTGCCGTCAGCGTTTGCGGCTGTAACAGATTTATGCCTCAGTAAATGTCACAACCTGCACTTTGACCTTTCGCAATCATTTCTTTCCATATACCTCGAACCATCTGTTTTATTAATTTACCTCCTTCTCCGCCCATCATTGCGCACACATTTACACACACCTACACACATTCCTTCAGGTATGCATAGAAATCCTGCCACCCACTCAAGCAGGACCTGAAGACACGAGATGATGTCGATGATATTTGTTATTTAAATTATAAAATTTCTAGTTTTTATTATCTGATGTTTCTTCCCGGGGACTGAAAAGGAGACATTTATGTAGTCGAGCTGGTTTTTAACTGTTCCTCCTCGCACAGAGGATGATACAATCATGAATCATGGGGGAGATCAAAACTGGAATGAAAACAGCGATTGTGATTGCATTACACTAACAGTGTTCTCTAATGCCGGTTCAGTTTATGTGAATTTGGCTACAGCTTTTATCTAAATTGATCTGAAAACGCTTTACAGAACAAATATTTGATCATCAGCCATCACTAAAATGGCAAATGCGTTGTTTTGATTTAATTATCGGAGAAATAGTCCCATAGATTTGATATTCATTCAACTCATTGCATTACTGTCATGTTTGAATTTGTTTTAGCATTGCACTCGTCTCAAGCTGGATGCACTGCCATCCTGTCTCTGTGCATCATGATTTTTCTCTTAATTTGCTTCATTTTTTTAACTTCACCTTTCCTTAATACCTCTCTTAATTTCCTCCGTGTACCAGTTTTAATTTTATTGTTGATCTCCAGGTTTTTCCTCCTCTCATAGAGAAGCTGTCTTTGTTTTCATCTTTATCTGCAGTTATTCTAATCACTTGAAACACTCTTCTGAAGGACACCTTTGATCAGCATAACCAAACACATTCTTTACCCTTTTTTTCCCTTTCTCAGATTGTCACATCACCCATGTCCTTTTTTTTTAATGAAGCAGCAGTAATGTTGGTGTCAAATACTCCAGTTAACCTTAACTTTAACTCAATGACTCCTCTGTCTTTTAAGTGCGGTGCACACTTCTCAAAAGAAACAAAACAGAACAAGAGCACATAACTGTTAGAGAAAGTTGAGGGCAGCACATTCATGATGTGAATCCACCATGTCCCAAACCTGCTCTGTTGCATTGAGATCATGTGAGCGTTGAGGCCATTTGAGCACAGCGAATTCAGTGTCATGCTCAAGAAATCAGTTTGAGATAATTTGAGCTTTGTGACATTGTGCGTTTTCCTGCTGGAAGAGCTATGATAGGATGGGTACACTGTGGTCAAGAAGGGATGTACATGGTCAGCAACAACGCCTTGGTAGCCTGTGGTGTTTAAATGATGTTCATTAAGGACTAAGAGGTCCAAATTGTGCCAAGAAAAATATCCCTCACATTGTCACACCACCACCAGCCTGAGCCGCTGATACGAAACAGGATGGATCCATGCTTTCATGTTGTTTGTGCCAAATTCTGACCCTACGATCGAAAGTCACAGCCGAAATCGAGACTAGGCATTTTCATCCAGAGAACTGCAGCACTCTAGATATTTTCTCAGTTCCAGACCCTAGACATGGTTGTGCGGGGAGATCTCAGCATACAACCATGTATGTCAAAGTCACTTAAATCACCTTTCTTTCCCCCTTTTAATGTTTAGTTTGAACATCAGCAGGTGTCTGCTCATCTAAATATGCTCAGTCTGATTGGCTGATTAGATATTTGCTTAACAATGAGTTGAACAGGTGTATCTAATGAGCCTAATGATCTCCTTGTGCATACTTCCAGCATGGAAGCTATTGTAATGTGATAGCTATTTACTTTTAATATACTCGACACTCACGCCTGAGACATTCTCGTGAAGTTTCTTGGTGATTTATGCAAAACACTGAAAACATGCTGGTCAAGCTTAAGGTAGCAAGGACATTACATTACCGAGAAGCCGAGCTTGACTATTGAATGAAAAAATGCTCCTGCTCATCAGCATTAGGAGGGTGTCAGACTGAATTTTCAGATTGTTAAAGTCTGTTTCCATCAGCCATTCGGTGGAGTTAAAGGAATCAAAGGTACGGACCTAGATGCCGGTAAAGGAAAAGGAAAAAGCAGAATTTCATTCAGTGATGTCCCCGAACTACAGCAGTCATAAATTTGAGTTAATAGAGAGCGAGCCAGACATTTGCAGAATAACTCCACGAGGACATCTCACTGAAAAGTTTAATTAAGTCTACACGGACAGAGCTGTAGCTAGCAGGATGAAGCCAAATCAAGCTCTGTATAATGTCGAGATAATTTCCTGTTGAGCAGAACTAGACCAGATAATATTTGTACATTCTTTCTAACGTTTGTTTTGGCTGTCTGGTGAGGAGGAATTTTTTTTTTCCTGGGTCCTACATAATTTGGAGTTGCACGTCTGTATTAAAACAACTCTTCTGACATTGCCCGATTTGTATGCATTTTATATTTTGCATTATTTCAAGCTAAATAAAGCAAAATTATATCGCTGATTGACCCAGCTATGCAAGTCTGCTCTGGCTGCTCTGGATGTATTTCTGCTCCAACGGCGAAAGCATAATTGCGCGTTCGCTGCCAGTTGTGCTCTCTGAGGGGCTCTTTATATGAATCCAGCAACAACAGCAGTGTGCGAAAGGTTGAAGAGCAAACAGATTTATGCCTCCAGGGAGTGTAGCATCATATATTTGATGAACACCGAAAGAGGAAAAAAGAATGAGCAGTGTTGGCAATATAACAGGTAAAAGTGAGGGAAGGATCCCTAATGGCCAACTGTATTTAATTTAAGTGAAGACAGAGGAAAGCCTCAGTTGAGACAGGAGCTTGTAAGAGTCGACTGGACTCCCTGTTGTTCTATATTATTGTTTTATATCTGATAAAAAATGTCTTAAATTACTGGAACTGTTCCAGGGCCTCATCTCAAGGCCTTTATTAATGACTGGATTCTGCTAAAATAACATAAAATAATTTTATAATAATTTGAAGACCTAGAACTGTGTTCCGGCAGTACTTACTGAAAGGAATGCGACTGAATAAAACAGTGAAAAAGCCATTTTCTTTCCACCGACTTGTAGAGCAGTCTCAGTCTAATGAAGAGGCACTTATATTGCTAATACCATATCTTCATTTTAAAACACTGTAAATGGTATAAATAAGAAGCACCAGTGGTGAGTTGTCCTATGGTGGCAGAAAAAGAAATTAAAACTTCCAAAAAGGAAGCCATAATTAATGAAGTAGAGGAAGCAGGAAATCACAAAGATAAGCAAGAAAAGCTCGATTGCTCTGATTTTTGTCTCTGACAGTAAGTAAAAAGTAAGTAAAAAAAATCATCTTTTGCAAAATCTCAAGAGCCAGTAGAAAGAGAAGTAGAAATGAGGGAATTGTAGGCAGCCTGATGTTGTGGTGGTTAGCATGAAGGTCCTGGACTTGAATCCTGCTGCCTGGAGCCTTTCTGTGTGAACTTTGAATTTCTCTTAGTGTCTGTGTGGGCTTTCTCCCACAGTCCAAAGATATGCATAGTTTAGATTAAACCCTTAATGCCTAGTGTATTTAATAATAATAAAAAATCAGAAATTTCTCGCAATTATTTCAGGCTTTAAAGGGTTAAATAGTCTACACTGGCTGTAGATGTGAATGTGGGCATGATTGGTTGTCTGTCTCTGTGTCACTGCTGTGACAAACTGGTGACCTGTCCATGGTGTACCCCAGCTCACGCCCTGTAACAGCTGAGATACATGAGCCCCACAAGACCATAAACTGGAGAAGTGGAAGAAAAATGAAGGAAAATTATGGTTCGATATTTCCATAAAACAAATTTCTCACAAACATTAAAAACAGAAAAGAATTTGTGTACTTCATAACCATAAAGTAGCCACCTGCTTGTGCTGATAAGACAAAGAGAAAAGGGGAGTGGAAGAGAGTGATATAGTGCATACCCCACTATTTTGCTTTAATTTTGTTATTCTAGCCTTAATCCGTTTGCTGAGGCCGTTTCACACTTGTTGGACCCGAGGAGTCTGGCTGGGGGGGCGGAGATTATCTCTGATAGTGTAGTTACTGGTGGTCCCAGTACACGCTGTGCTCAGTGTGCCACACAGCACGCAGGAGAAACAGAGCACACTTAACTGCATCTTAAAAGAAAATAAATCTTTTTTTTAAATGCTTTTTTCATTGTAGCGCACAGTTTTATTTGCGTGTTTAAAAGAACATAAACCAATATTAGATAGCAGCGCTCATGAATTATTATAACAATTTTATCACTTTAACGGGATAAAATTAAATGGGGTAGATATAAAAACAATTACAGGGCTGTAAGCACATCCCTGAGATTGTTTAGGGGAATTCCTTACAATACATCACCAACAGTAAATAAGGTCAGGCTTTACTCTTTGTATTGTGAATTTTTAGTTCATAGAGAGTTTGTGTCATGATCCTGATTTTCTCTATGGTCGATGTAATCGGGGGTGTATCCAAATCACATGAGCGATTTAAGATGACCTATAGCAGCAGGACAAAAGTGCAGATGATGGTTTTACGCCTAACAGGGTGGTTTTGTATCACTTTCTGAATGACATTCAGTTGTATATTTTAGATCATCTCAACAGATATTTGGGATTCAGGTATTTGTTTTAGTTTGATCTTGCTAAGCACCATTTGCTAGCAACGGTTGGTGCTGCTCTCTCTGACTGAGTCTTAGTTTGTGATGATTTACAGTTGTCCATCACATCTTAAAATCTTGAGTCTTAGTTCTGTTTCAGTTAGTCTTTTTGCTTTAATATCCTGCTCAGGGTTTATTCTGCCTCTTCTATTAGTTTTCCTTTGCCCTGTCTTGTTGTTTGGCTTTAGTTCAGCTGTGTCCCCTATGTGTATACATATTGCTGTCACGCCCTTTGTCTAAGTCTGTTTTTACATTCCCCATGCGTCCCTTAGTCCTCATGCCTTAGAGTTCCTTTACATTTCCTTTTCATATTTCTTGTTATAGTTTGTATTTCATGTTTTTTGGGTGTTAATTATTGTTGTCAGATTATTCTGCAAAAATGCCCATCTACAGTGGGAGTATTAAACTGCATATTTAACAAAAGAATACTAAAAGGTCCTGACCAAGCATCCTTTGGTGTTACAGCTATCCCAGGAGGTTTTTTTTTTAATCATTTACACATCCATCAAAAGAGGAAATATTAGCACTGACATGAAAAACCAGTTTAAACCCATTTGGTGTTGGTTTAAATTAGCCACATAAACCTTCACTGTGTTATCTTGGTTTTTGAAACTTCTATGCCATATTTGTGATATATGCAAATTAATGTTTAATTCATTTTAAAAATGACGGTCTAATATTATGGTTCTTAAACTGTGGTACGCGTTCCACTGGTTGTACGTGGGCTCCCTCTAGTGGTATGCGGGAAGTTTCCAATTTTTTTCTAAAGATTAACTAATATACCATGTTCTGATTGAAAATTGAAATGTACAGCTCTGCTACCACTTCCAACATAAATGAAGACAGAAAACTAAACAGCAGTGTCGTTTATAGGGTTACTAAAGCTGAGCTAGCTGGTATATAATGATGTGTTATGTGGTGGCTAGCTACACAGCTATGGTTAGCATAATAAATACACAATGAAGCTGGAGACTTGTTCAGATTAAATAGAACAAGATACAAAGCATTAAAACATTTTAAAAACACAACAGCCATAATAAACTCAGGGTAGTTTTAACTTGGAAGCAGGATTTATATGTCATCACTTAACGACAGGATATCCCACCTGCTGTGAATATTTTAATGCAGTACAGTGTTGGTATCACTTGTTACATCCTGTTTATAGCAGTTAAAATAAATAACATTTATATAAGAAATTAAATTGCCTTGTGTAAACTGTATATGGTGTTAAATAGGGCTATACTACTGTACTTTAATCATAAGGGTCATAAGGGTGGTACTTTAAGAGCCATATATTTTATGAGGTGGAATTTGTGAAAAGTTTGAGAACCACTGGTCTAATAAACACTTTATTTTCCAAAAATTTGGGGAAATGAATTCATGGTTCAGGCTTTAAAGGGTTAAAACTGCTAACAGGTAAATTAGACAAATGCCCCATCAACAAAAATATGCCACTTTGCCCCTTCAGAAGAAAAAATGGCCACCTTCCACAGGAAATAACACCCCTTTGAAGTGAAGATGTAAAGTATATCAACACAACCAAACTGTTTGTTTGTTATCTGGTGATATACCTTACTAATTGCCAGAGATTTTATTAATCTGACACTCCTATATGATATATTATCCCAGTAGGTCTAGAGAATCAGAAGCACATCAAGATGCAAAAATAGGTAATAAGTAACATCATATCCTTATTTATTCTAAAATAATTCAACTTTTTGGAAGATCCACTACAAAAAAACCTGACTTTATATAGATCTTTAAAATATTATTTTGTGATTCAATGCACTGAAGGAATTCACTGAAGGAAACAAACATTCCTCTGGGAAACAGAGCAGATTAGCAGTTAGCTGAATACTAATATTCTAAATTGGTCACATTAGTTAACGACTGCACTGCAATAATGGCCGGACCGCGAGGATTAGTTCAAGGAGCTAATTGGAGTCTTTAGGATAACTCCCATATTTCTTATCTGCTGCACTGTTCACAGAGCCATCCAACGCCTTAAGTCAAGCCCATCTGCATTTCAAGTGAGTCGACCTTGATCTAACAGCAAGAGGATGGAGGGTAATGGCACTCCACTTGTGCATGATTAAAGGTATCCTCCTTTATGTCTGCATAGATTTATGCAAAACCAACAATTTATTTGATCCTACAAGCCCCTCTGTGCATTACAGTAAATCTCTGTGCTTAATCAACACCTTCTGCTTGCTTATCTTTACACGTTTAAAGGCACCAGCACGGTTGTGAGCTGGTTCTACATGCAGTTGTGAGCTGGATGCACACATGCAATAGAGGGTATGCACAGCATTGCAGACCGTCAACTACATGTTATAACAGTTTACTGTCACCAGTGTGTGGGCTATGGCTGTTTGTGTTGCTGCTAGCCCTTCAGCCTGCTCCAGAGAGGACTAAAGTTGTAACATTCAACAAGCTGAAGTGGATGTCAGTGTTAAAAACAATGAAAAATGTCCACTTTGTGTTTCCACTTCATGAAGAAGTCATTTTCCTGTTCAGTCTCACTTGTCAACCAATCAGCATTTGACTTTTAGTATCATTCCCGTTGCATTATGTGCTGTTAGCTTTTGGGGCGCGAGTACATCTGGGTGAGCTTGCATACCCAAAATCCTTCACTCTGTGGAGCCGAATAGCTCCGCAAACCGAGACAAACTCTGAACCATGAATCCCACTCGAGTCAGCAATTGATGCACAGCTGGGCTCTTCCGGTCTTTAACATATAAGTGATTTACCAATGCATATCGATTTTTTCTTTAGCAGTCGTCTGTCACGGAGAGAAGAGGGATGAGGGACACATTTAACGATTTAAGGGAAGATCGAGAGAAAGACAGGCAGAGGCACGTATACACACACATGCACACCACAGCTGGTGGGAGGCTAGCAGCGTGAGGTCCTGGTTGTTATTCCAACAGAGCTGGGTCTCCAGTAGCATCACTAACATACTGGAGACACATGCACTGTAGAATACAGCCAAGCCATGAAGACGGGCCTCGGAACAAGCAAACACAACCCATTCATTCAGGTAAGAGCGCAGAGAGGAGGAGGTTTTAAAAACAACAGAGTGATGCTGACTCCTGTAACGACAAGGGTGACCTAACGCCGAAGTAGAAGTACAGGACAAAAAGATGCATCGCAATGCAGCCCTGTAATTAACCAAACGACCTGTGTGTGCGAGAAAGAGAGACTCAAAAGACGAAAGACAGCATTTTTCAGCAGCTTCGAGTGAAATTTATTAAGATCGCACCGCAAGAGCAGCCAACAAACCATAATTCATAATTCATGTCTCTACAGAATGACTTGAAAAGAAGTAGATGATAGACAGAAAGAGTGAGGAACAGAAATTAAGGCTGAACTGGACTGACCAAACACGGGAACCTGATCCCATAAAGACAGAAAACCTCTCGCCAATGAAATTCACACATTGGAGAGAGACGAGATTTGAAGAATTGCAAAAAGGATTGGAGGCAAGTGAAACTGGGATTAACAGATTTTAATAGAATGAAATAGGCATTAAATTAAAAGCGTAGGCTAAGTCTGAGAGGGGAAATGATGACTCAACGAAGAGGACATGCAAACTCCCTGGACAAACATTTGCCTTCAATTCATAAACCTCAAACGTGTCATATCATGCGGTCACTTCCTGCAACATTATAGACAGTCTCCATGCAAAGGTGATGCACTTGGTCCTTTTAATAATCCTACTTACAGCGTTCTTTAAACTTAGATGATTGGATTAGTCCAGTAATCGTTTTCACCAGCAGCTACTGCTCAGCTAGATCACGGACAGCCCTGCAAATTTAATACAAACTTGTGCATAACAAAAATCCAGCAAGGCTCATTTTTCTAAGACCCACATGCTATAAAACAAAGATTTCCTGGCAGTAATAAATGTCTGCCAATCCTCCTCTCAGTTGCCTGCTTTATCTTCTCTGGAGACAACAGCAGACAGCTGTTCTCATCAGGTCTAATCAGATTTGTATTTTAATTGAAGGAGTAAGAGAAAAAAAAAGTTAGAAATAGTGGATTCATAAGCTGATTTGTGGGTCTAGACTTTATGAAACCTGATTATTTAGCACTAAATTCATCTTGAGTTATCAAAACATCATTGAATCCTTTGTAAAGTTGTATAAAAGATCTCAGTGTATCAGTGTCATGGTCTGTGGGTTTTGTTGTGATCTTTCTATTGTTATTGATAATATCAGGAGGCCTCTGTTCTTAGTTTTGTTTGTTGTGTTATGTGGGATTTGGGATTTTGTCGTAATTTTAAAATTTTATCCGGTGTTACATGTTGTTCGGTGTGGGATTCTCAATTATTCCTAGCATTTGGGTTTGCTTTCACAAGAAATATCTGTGACACACCATAAAAAAATTTTTTTGCATAAAGCTGGGGAAGGTTATGATGTATTCTCAAGGATTTGAGATGATCGTGAATTCAAAACCGAGCAATGAGCTGCTAATTAAAAAGTTAGGGACTATTTTTTTCCCTACTTGCCGCTGGTCTCATTTGCACTGCATTTATAACTTACACCCACTTTTGAAAAACCTTAGCTCATTCAATCGCCCGTTAAATTCCTGCAGCTAAATCTGTGATTAAAACTGCGGATGACAAACGCCGGTGCACAGTGAGCTGGTTTTACGCGGAGCGGTTGGTTCTTGCTCGAGTGTTTGTGTGAGTAAATGCAGTCTGTCTCATGTCTCCTTTTGTTTCAGGCTGTGACTGAGCAAGCATCGGCTTCCTTTTATGCTGCGTGACTCTTTCTCTGTCATCGTCTCTGAGGGTAGATGTTGTCAGCGGGTATTAAAGCGGCACTAATGTTCCTGTCATTCCTACAACCTGTGACGACAGTGACAACACTAACCGAGCTGGTGATGTCACTTCATCAAGTCTGAATGTTTCAAAATAAGCCATCGCGTTTTAGACGTACAGTTTTTTACGCACTTATAAGACCCCTGACATGTCTGAGTTAATTAGATGGCTAAATTTTAATTGCCAGTCTGCTTTGTTAGAACACCATAACATTTGCTTTGAGTGTGGTCCTGACACAGTGCTGGTGCAGTAAAATGCAAAGCACCTTGTCTAATTTAAATGATTGCCATCAGTATTAAACGAGGGACTGGACTGCTCGAAAATGTCAACAACTGCCAATCACGGCTGTCTAAATATCATGGTCGCTCAAAAAAAACTACCTTACTCGAATGGAGCAGATGTGTTGTATGATAGCACCTTTGTTACAGACAATGATGCCTGGGCTCACCTACTTTCTCTTGCCCCGGGAGCTCCGCAGTGAGGATTTATTCAAAGCTCAGGGGAGTAAAAAAGGGACACTGATGGGACTGCGCAGGCGAAAAAAGAAACACTAGCTGTTTCTCACTCACACAATCTGAAAGGGAGGACACAATAATGGCCTCCATTCTTCATCCTCACCTTTTTTTTGTTGCGCCGAACCGTTCACTCATCTGCATCTTATTCACGGACTCACTCTTTGTTGCTCTGTTCCCTCTAATGTTTTGCATATTCTCACTATTCACAGCCACTCCCCCCACCTCTTTGTCACCTGTTTCTCCATTTGTCCCTTACATCCCATTATGAGTCTCTCTTTCTCTCTGTCTCCCCGCTGCAGGTGTTTGACAGTCACACTGTCGTCATATGGCTGTTGTTCTATTTTAACCTGACTCTTCTGTTCAGGAACAGACACCCACATGCTCACGCCATTGTCTTGGCTCCATTTTGCTCTTTGCTCACTTTTCTCCTCCCCTGGATCGTTACCTTGCTTGAACTTCTACCATTCGCTCCATTTCTAACTCTAGTGCTCTTAATATCCATCCAACCATCCTAGCAGAAAGATACACACATCAACCCAGGACTCAGACCTCTTCATTAGCCTCACACCACAAATATTGGCTTTTACAGGTGACTTCATGATGACTTCCTGCCTTCTCTACCACAAACAGTTTGTGGATATACATTTGAGTTTAGTTAGCAAGACCTTTTGAGCTTACGAGTGGTTATTATTTTTCTGCTGCAGATTCATTTGCATTTTAAACCAAGTAAGTACTTAATTCACCCTTTAATGTTAACAGCTGTTCCATTAAAAACACACGTTTGGATTCAAGCTACAATGACATTTAATTAAGATGGGAGAAAATAAGCGAGAAAGTGCTGCTGACATATTTTTCTATCAAATCACGGTCCTTTACCCAACTATGGTGCTTTTGTGCTGAAACATAACCAAACTGTAGCCATAATTTATTCTCATCAGGAAAAACAAATAACACTTTGGTAATATGCTCTTTTTTTCCCGTGAAACTTTTGTAACATTTGGAAGGTAAGCTATTTGTGCTCCGTATTGACTGAGATGTCAGATTCTACTTGTCAGGGCACTGACAAATACACGCATCACTTTATGAGGTACACCTCTTCAGCTGCTCTAATCAGCCAATCACATGAGAGAAATGCACTGCTGAGGCCTGCTGTAGGTCAAACTGAGCATTTGAATGGGGAAGAACGGTAATTCAAATGACTTTGAATGATCCACTGGACTTTTCTCCACAGAACCCTCTGTAGAGTTTACAGAGGATGGTCCAAAAAAAGAGAAAATATCAAACGCTACAGTCTAATCCAGCATTTTTGCTGAACACGTCCATTCCTTTATGACCACAGTGTACACATCTTCTAGTGGTTGCTTTCAGCAGGATAATGCACCATTCTCAAAGGCCTCCACAGTCACATGATCTTAATCCAGTACAACAGAAAATTTACAACATGGATGTGCGACCAGCAAATCTGCAGCAACTGTGTGGCACTATCATGTGAATATGGATCAAAAGCTCTATTCTCTGTTTTTTAGCACCTTTTTGAATCTGTGCCCTGAAGATGATTTAAGGCAAAAAAGGGTCCAGCCTGGTACTAGCAGGATTTTAAATGACTGTTAAATGACTCACTTTACACTGAAACTTATCGCTGTTGATTGGAATATAGCCAGCTAAACAGTTACGTATGCATGAATGTGTTTTCCCAGATAACTCTTATCTATATTTATATATCAGACTCTAACCCACCTAAACAAGAACTTGTAAAATGTAAACAATGTTGCTAAAGTTCCAAAACAAATTTGCATCGCTTTTCTTTTCATGATGCTACAAATTTGGAGTTATGTTCGAGTAGAAACTAGTCGCACTTTTGTTTCCGCTTTTGTGTTTGTCTTCTGTTGCTAAAGCTAGAGCCGCAGCAACACGAAATCAGTCGTGTTTGAAAATAGTTGAAGGGTTGGAAAAATCTAAGACTGAATCCGTCTCATCTAACATCACTCGCTCGGGCATGCAGGGCTTCAAACCCTCTAGATGACACCCATGGGATTTGTTTTTGGCAACAGGTAAATCTCCTCTGAACCGACCTTCAGTGGCTGGATCGCTACATAAGCAACCTATAAATTAAAGTAGAGTTTGATTAAATAATCAAACATTTGTACATTCTGAGTTTTGATGATGATTTTTAAATTATACTTTTATCTGTGAGTGTAATTAATGTATATTTCAACCATTTTTTAATAAATGAATTACTCTTGTAAGGTTTTTTGCCTTTCTTAAAAAAAATTGTTATTTTTTCTTATTTATTTTTCTCTAATATCTCCAATTCACTTATTTTTGCTGCTGTAACATGCAAATTTACCCAGTGTGAGATTAACAAAGTCTGTGCCTTTGCAAAGAAATGATTATATTGTTACTTAATATATTCAAGCAGCAGCCAGTGTACTTAAAGGAGGCTGAAAATAGCACATTCACATTAACTTGCCAGGTGAAATTTCTTCTCTCTGTTAAAAAGGCAACTGTGGAGACAAATGCAGCTTATTTTCACTGTATCTAGTGCACTGCATGCATTTGTATTTGTATTTATCCACATAGTGTTTACTTTTCCAGGGACTGGAGATGGAAATTAGCTGGTAGCTAAATCAAGGTACAATGTCCTTTTTTCCCGTGCCCATATTAGATTGCTGTGTATGTGCATCTTCCCAGACAATTACAGTACAGTCAACTAATATAACTAATAAAACTTTATAACAATTAACAGAGCACCCTTTTCAAGCAAGTCTGTTTTTTTCACATTGGTTATTTGCTCACAGCAAAGTGTCTGGGAGACTCTGTGGGGACGTCTGTGATGCATCTGTAAATACCCTCTGTCATCTTTTATTGTTGACACTCTCAAGTGTTTCTTCTTTGGACAAGAAACAGGAAGTCGGGAATACCAACACACACACGCACACACACGCACACACACACACACACAGAGCATATTCCCTGTGTTCACAAGTTCACACACTTGTTATTTTAACCGTGGGGCCTTTCACCCCGACTCCAGCCGTCTGTTTAGCGCGTCACCTTGTGAGCTTGTGTGTCTGTGTGTGTGAGATCCCACTTCAAAGTGTACACCTGGGGCAGCTATTGCACATGAATACAGCAAATTAAAAATGACAATGTATTAAACTGAATTATAAATGCACTATGATTAGTTCATCCAAACACACACAAATGAATATACGCACAGGTGCAATCTCACAAATGCAATTTTAATGACTGAAAAGGAAAGAGAAGGGACACACACACACATGCACACAACACAACAATCACCTCAACACATAATTAAGCAGAGGCTGTCTAATGTGTCTGACGTGATTTGACTAATCTGAATGTTTTGTTGTACTGTCTCTGTTGTACTGTACTCCTAAGCAGATCCAGAGCCATTGTGACTGTGTGTAAGTCAGGATGTGTGTCCCTTATGCCATTGTTTAGGGTAGAATAAATTTCCTGTTGAAAATTCCAGGATGGACTCTGGACGCACTGGGAGCTTCCCTGTTTATCACTGTGCGTGTGTGTGTGTTGCACAGGGTAACACAATGTCTCGATCTCCTTGTGTTACCTCTGAGTCTCCTTGACATTCCACTCACCTCTCCTTTTCTTTTTTCCTCCCTCACCCCCTTCCCATGCCTCCCTCTCCATCTTATCTTCTACTGGGTCATTTCATGTCCTTTTACATGCTTCTCTCCTTTCCCATGACCTATTTTCCTCTCCTGTGTCCCCTTTAAAAAAAAAGAAAAGAAAAGAAAAAGGCCTACCTTGAACTATGTTTCTGTGTGAGTACTGTGTGAATGGACCCTCAAGATGGGACCTCAATTTTTTTTCTTTTCTTTTTTTTCTCAAGTATGTATTCAGGAACATGTAGTATTAGTTTAATTTACCTCTAGTCTGCTGCGCTTTTACATATGAGTATAAGGGTGCATTGAGTTGATGGTTATTATTTCTATAAATAAAGTGGGGTGTCACATATAGGAGCCATATCTTTACAGTGCTTCTCTACTTCCTATGCATGTCCTGAAAAAGAAACAAGGTTGCATGAGGAGAGGAACTGAGAGTTAGATGGTTTCACTGGGGAAACAGGTGTGAACATGCTGGAAGGGTGACAGCAGGTAAGAAACAAACCGGGGTTTTGGCCCTGAAGGCAAACACGTCAGCTATCGTTGTTCTTACCAGGCGATAAAGCCAACAGTTTCCCTACATGCACTCAAAATTCACCGCTTTATTTTTTCAAGTTGAAACCGCATATTGCTTTTAACATTAGCGAGTGAGTGAGCGTAAATTAAAGCTGCTCTGCAATACCATTTGGTTTGATGGTTTGGCTTTACGATTTTCTGACATGTTACTTGGTTAATAGGTAAGCTAAGACCAGTCACAGTTATGTGCAGTACAAATAATTAGTGTAAAAATCAACTGGGGTGCACTAGAGGTGTCAAAGGAAACTGATGCAGACATAGGAGAAAAAAATCTAATCTTAAAGTCCACACAGGTAAAACAAAGGTCAAACACAAATCAGCCTACTGTGATGTAATACTGCAGGCTAATCATAACTAATAAAGGCTGTACAAATTCATTGTGATGAGAAGTAACTTGTGAGAAGTCCTAGGTGAACTTTTTTTGAAAATCCAAACACATTTTGTTGTGTGTTATATTGCTTTTTTTCATATACTGGTAGAATAGTGCTAGGTCTTAGGAGGCATAGGGTACTTCTCATCTGCAGTGATGACTACTGTAATGGGGAAAGAGTGTCGGTGGCCATTTGGAAGTCCGTGAGCATTTGTGGTCAGATGTGGGCAGTGTCAAAAATATGTTGTACAACCAGCATGTGGGCTACTGGTGCTTGTGCTGTTGATAGTGCTCTGCGATACAGCAAATTCTGGTTTCAATCCAACGCTCACCTTTCAGCCTTTTATTTTTTTCAGTGCAAAAGTATTTGTATTTGTGTCCATTTGCAGATGTTACATTTTTTCACTAGTAGATGCTCATGCTACAGTATTGTTTGGTCTGTTTGCGCTGTTGACAAAGTGCTATAGGTAAACACCCTGAGAAAGGTAAAGACTATGTTGCTTATATACTAAAAATGGTTCATTTTAGCAAATTACTATGTGGTTGCTAGCCAATTCAAATGTGGATTAAAATAAAATGTTATTGCTGTGAAATGAAAATGATAGGATGCTTTTATAAGGTGTTGTAGGTGCTTAAAGGCTAAAAGCAGGTGATTCGAGCCCTTTGCTAAGTGGTTTCCAAGGAACATGATAGCATCATAACACATCATTCATGTGTAAATTAAATGCTACTGTCATGATTAAAATTATATGATATTTTATAGGTTTTTATGGCTTAGTTTAACTTGTTTGCCAGGTGGCTTGTAGGCAACATGATGGCATCATAATATCTGATATAGATAAGATCCCTGATAGAGTATTAGGAGTTGGCGGACAAAGAACCGAATGCACAGACAGTTAGAAATTTCATGAAATACAGTGTTAAAAGGTACAATGTTAATAAGAATAGTCTTAAAAAGAATTCCCATATATAACATCTGTCATATGACATCTGTCACTAAAAATAGTCTGTAATGTTCTTTTGCAGTGTGACTATGGGTAGACCAAATGCAGAACACATCTAAATAAACAGACAAATACACTGAACCACAGCCTCTCATTATGCAGCCCTCCTGGCATTGGCAGAACTGATGCACTCCCTGAGTTATATGAAACACACCGTGCGGTCTCAGTAGGCAAAGAGTAGGATTCAGGAAAACAATTATAACCCCAATAGCATGAGCATAATATGGAACAAGCCCAGAAACAGTAATTACAAGATGGTCTATTAATTGAACTGAGCTAATTTGTCACCACTGCGGTCTGTGGATACTGAACGTTGTCTGTGGCATCTGAGAAGACTGATGTATTAAACAAAAAATAAACAGACTCTTCCCTCGTGTGTGCATTAGTTGCTTTTTCCCCCCCCATGACAAAAGTCATGTTTACCCAGATTTGTTTCCAGTGTAAACACCTCACACTTATCTAAGTGAGTATGATTATTTTGAGCAAGTCAGCTCGCGGTGGATCAGTGGTTAGCACTTTGAATATTCTGTGCAATTATGTAGATTTCTTTCAAAAACAAACTCTGTCTGCAGGTGAGAATTTATGCTTTTGCCCTAAAATGGACAGCTAACCTGTCCAGTTTTTTTTTTTTTTAACTCAAGCTTTTATCTCACCAAGTCAGGTCACTGGTATTGGCTTGCTTTTCTGCCTCAGTCAGTCAACAATGACCTGGCTGCAGCTGATGTCGGACCTCGCTGCCAGGCTTGTGACAAACACTCTTGCAGGTCCCACATCGCCACATGGCTGTCCTATTTTTATTGGCTCCCACTGAAGTACAGATTTGATTTCATAGTCTTTTTCATTTCACACACGGCACCATAGTCAGGGGCTGACATTGCTTTTAATGAAACACTGAGTCCTCGCGTGGCCTGATGTAGTCCGAGCAGAAAAAAGTCAGCAAATGAATGTGTCTTTATGTACGATCTCCTCCTACATGGAAAAACTCTGATTGACTTCCAGATGATCTCATATATGTGTATGTATTTATTTCATCCCTTAACAGGCTGTGGTAAAACTGCTAATATGTTTTGCACAGTGTTCTTACCCTGGGTTGTTTTTACTTTCCCTTCTACTTCCTGGTTAGGCACAGGCACTAAAAACTCCTTAGTGTGGCTTTGGAGAAGACAGTGGTTTGGGTTAATATATGCCACTTCACAACAGTGAGCCTGCACGCTGACAAATGATGAGTTTGGAGCCCCATCTCAGTGATGCCACGACCCAGTCCATCACGTGGACACCGCATGTGTAACTGAGACACACCAACGACTTTGACAAAACGTCATTTGATGAGCAGGGAGGGGAGCGAGCAGGATGTTGCACAAACTTTTGTGTCAGAGTGATGTATTCATTATTCATGTAATTTGTGATTTTTTTTTTGTGAAAATCTGACACGAACCAGTGAGTGAAGATGATAAATTCATCATACAGCAGCTGCTTTTTGAGCTCAAAAGAAGAGCTGCTTCCAGTAATTAAACCTCTGTCCTTCACTGTTCATTATGTGTTTCACACTGTGACTGTGTTGCCAACTCCCATTACCGCTGACAACAATGTTGCCAATCGCTTGCTGCTCATGTATCTTTTTTTTTTCTTTCTGTGAAATGGAGAAAAGGAAGATGAAGGAGCGGTTAAACAAGATGAAAAGAGATAAAACGGAGGAGAGCGGAGAAAGTGGGAGAGCGGGGTCACTGAAGATGAAGATAGCAAAAAGGGAGACGATGTGATGAAGATATGTCAAGAGGAAGAGATGGGGAAGACGAGACCTGTTGCTAATAAAGCTGTGTCATGACAGTGGGGAACCAGACATTCAATCAATACTTGCCCCACAGGTCACAAACACACACAAACAAGGATGCACACAAGCACACACACACACAAGCATGCTGCTAAAGCCCGAGGCTATAACTCTGACAAAAAGGATTCCTGCCACAGATATGCAGAGATAGGTGACCGGACAAGAAGCCTGCTGTGGCAGAACATAAATGACACACACACACACACACACACAATTATACACAATCACATGCACACACATCTTTCAGACTGTACCATGATGCAGTAAACTGTTGATGTTGATGTGACTCCTTGCACTCGTGCAGTGAGCTCCCATGAGGTCCACCAGGTGGACAAATTGTGCGTTTGTTAAACTGTGTCATCGTCAGGGAGACGAGTGTCTGTGTCGTTAAGTATGTCACGTTTGGGTTCAGTGTGACCAGGAAGCGAGAGACGCCTGACGCAGTGTAAATCTCACATTTAAATGAGTTGTGCTGACTTAGCAGAAAAACGTAATATATTTAATGAAAATGAATTAGATGAAGCACGGTTGCATGCATTTTAAACACACACACACACACACACACACACACACACACACACACACACACACACACACACACACACACACACACACACACACACACACACACACACACACATTCAGGCACAAAATCCCTAGTGAGGTCCACTTAGCTTATTGGACTAGAAGTGATTGATTTAGTTTAGTTTAGTGGCTGATGGATGGCAGCTACTTCAGAACAACACACACACACAGACACAAACATTGATGCAAACCTTGTGAAATAGTTAAAACTAATATTAATATTTGTTGTATCTTGCATGGCTGCCTTATCAGGGACTCGCAGAAGTCTGCTTTGAATTACAAAATAAGCACTCATCTGTGTATACGTGCACATGTTTTTTGTGTGTGTGTGTGTGCATGCACGTGTTGCACTTTTAAATACACGTCTAACTCCATGCCGCCGTGGCCCATGCACTTGTCAGAAATAAACAGCAGGCTGCAGACATCTGAAAACATCATGCGCACATTTGCAGACGCGTTCAAATAGGTTAATGGTAGAAAAATGCCATTTTATCCAGACTCTTAGGCTGCCGTGCTGAAACTGCATTTTCACCTTGTCGACAGAAGGCAACATTACTGCGACAAGAAAAACAAACACTTCATTTGGTCACCACATAACTGCAGCAGTGTGTGCTGGATTTTAACCACCTCTCACAAAGCAAGAAGTGCACTGCTGTAGTGTGTATCTTCTCGTCTTATCATCTGTGCATGTTTGTTTGTGGTTGTACTTGCGCATTACCTCTAAGCGGGCACAGTCAAACACAAAGATTGTAGTACGGCCATTAATTCTCTTCCACAAACATGCTCGTGCAGGCTCAAGGTCAACCGTTTGAACCCAGGCCATGTTATCTGCCTGTGTTAATCTAGTTTAGCATGCATTTGTATGTGTGTGTATGTGTGTGTGTGTGAACTGTATATATCACTTGCACCATGGTGAGATGACTGTGTTTAAAGAGCAGCTGCACAGCAGATTACATGCTTGTGTCAAAGGTGGGCATTATGTGAGGGTATTTAACCACAGTGTAGTAGTTTACATATGCAATTAACAAGCAAAAGATCCTCAGTTTGATCCTGGGAGAATGCACAAATCTCTTTGGGGTTGCCTCAAGAAGGGCATCTAGTGTAAAAATCTGCCAAATCAAATATGCGGCGTGATCCTTTGTGAATACGAGAGCAGCTGAAAGTAGCTTTTTTTTAAACAGATGTATGCTATTCTGCCAACGCACACACACACAGCAACTCTTGTGGAAAAGATATGATTCTTCAAAAAATATGAATATAAACAAAAAGGGGAAATAAAAGGAGGGCAGTCTGTCTCAAAGAAACTATCCACCGCAATGCAGACAACACAAAAACCCGGGTATGCAGCAAGCACAAAGATATGCACCTACAGTACCAAAGTGGGATGAGAGAGCAGACACTTCAGTGGAAACCTGAAGAAACCCGATTCTTTTACTTTAACTCGAGTCACTTCAAAGATAAAACTGATGGAAGTCAATAGTTTATACTCAGTACCAAAGAAAAAAAAATATGATTGAAAGGACAAAGGAGAAGGACAGGGAGAAGTGGGAGACAAAGAGACAAAATAGAAGCAGGTAGACAGATTAGGAGACATGACACAACAGACAAGGTGAAAATAGATGGGGGTGAAGTGATTGATAGATGGCAGACAGCTGCAGAGGAAAAAAACATACAAGAGGAAGGATTGGGTGGGTGAAGGGCAGAGAGAGTGGGAAGAGCATGTGCATGTTTCAGTGAAGATAAAAAGATTGATGAGGGAGGTAGAGGGACTGACAGTAACTTGGGATTGGACTATAGGGCAAGTTCACACGTCTCGCATGTGCCCACTCTGCATATTTCATGTTTGAACCCAAAACAGCATACTGATCCTTTTTTTTGTACCATGCCTGTAGTGAGGTCAAAGTGATCAAAGATTGGTCAGCGACCATCCGGCAAACACTGGTCGAGAAGGAAAAATGTGTTTGGGGATTGCCTCCTCACTTCTTGTGCTTTGCATATTTCTGTGGTCACATACCCACTAATTACTATCAAAACTGTGACATAGCCCAGAAACGGAGAGCTTTGACCATTAAAGTAAAAGCTGGACCTTTGGACATGTTGGCTGCACATCTCAGATAAAACTTTTACTTTGACGGTAAAACTTTCCGTTGCACTTTTTCGAGTTTTACAACCGCTCAGGTAGAAGTTAGCGAATGTTTGCATACAGTTGCTATTTCCCATGCAAACTACAGCTGGTCGTGGCAATCGCCCCACAGTGTTTTTTTTGGTGGTGAAACCGATTTCAACAGCTAACAACTGCTAGCTAACAAATCAGGGAATACACGTTTTTTTTCCTTGCAACTGGTGGTTGCATAACATCTGAGAGCTGGTGGACAACTCTCAAGCGATGTGCACGGAGAAACCTCTATAGCCCTGTGTTGGAGCTCCACTTTTAATGGTCTGTTTGAGTTTCTGTAGCTTTAAATTGAACTGAAAAGTTGCTTAACACGGCCCTTTCAGCAACATGTGACAGTAAGTAGACCAATAGGAGCAGTGCAACTTTAAACAATAAAATTACATGGAGTTACTTATTGTTCTCAGGGACTGTTTTTAACACATGTCAACTATTTTATCTGTGCTTTAAAATGTCACCAACAGCTGGTTGGAGAAGATGGCTGCCTACCTCTGAGCCTGGTTCTGCTGAAGGTTTCTTCCTGTTAAATGGGAGTTTGTCTCCAAGTGCTTGCTCATAGGGGTCACCTGAATGTTTGGGGTTCTCTCTGTTATTGTAGGATCTTTACTTTACGATAAAAATTGTGCCTTGAGACAACTGTTGTTGTGATTTGGAACTATATAAATAAAATAAATAGTTAATTGGCCACATTAAAAACATTATTTCTTTGTCAGGTTGTCTGTTCTGTCTGACAGAAACGTGAATAAATACATCCATTAATACAGATTTGTTGTACATTTGGTTGTAATGAACAGAAAAACTGAGTTCTGAGAGAAGCAAACAGTTGAGGTTAACTACACCAAAGCACATAAAGTGACAATAACAAAGAGAAACACACACAGTATCGCTCCTTGAAGTTTCCCCAGTTTGTGGTTGTCCCTCAGCTTTACATCCTCCCCAAAAGCTCCAGCCTGTGTGCAAACGATCAAAGCTAATAATTACATCAGCCAAATTAGCCACACTAGACAACAACAGGGTTTTCTGCTCCTTTGGGGACACCATCAACTGAAGTATTTTACTTTGTTTTCAGTTCTTCAGCTGGCAGGAGAACATGAAAGTGTCAGTTTGGTTATTTGTAGCCTATAATAATTTCATCGCTTTTCTCGCTGTCACGCGGCCCTTTTTGTTTCTGTCATTAAGCACACCAGACTCCATTGACAAAAAACCCCCAGAAGCTTTAGGTTTCCCTCAGAGAACATGGTGTTGCTGTGTCACTCTGGCAAACAGCAGTCCCACAAATGAACCTATTCATTATCCACATACACCAATCCAGGAAGAACAAGAGCGCTGGACAAAAAGGTGAATTTCACCCAGCTTCTGGTAGCATATTTTTATGATGTTTTCATTAACTGGTAACAAGAAAGAAAGAAAGGAAGAAAGAAAAAAAAAAAACGACTCAGAGACAAGACATTAAATACTGAGCCTTTGCATTACACCTGGTATTAATGGGAAACCTTGCTTAATCTGGCACCTGTGATTTAACTCGCATCAGTGTCAGCTGTGGCAGAGAATCTCAAATGTAAGAAAACTTATTGCATGTGGATTACGAAAGAAGTGAGTTTACCACACCTCTGCATGAGGCAAGCAGCTTAAGGCTATATTAGTTCCTTTCAACATAGCGCACCATAATCTCCAAAACTCTTTCATTTCTGGGCATTTCTAGCGTTGTGTTAAAGCTAACACTTTGTTTATGGTTCAGGAGGCAGAGATGGTCATCTACTAATTAGAAGGTTGGTGGTTCGATCCCTGGCCGTCCAGTCTGTGTGACATCCTTGGGTAAGATCCTAAACCCAGAGTTTGAATGACACTTTCATCAGAGAGTGAATGTTAGAGAGGGAAAAAAGTGCTTGAGCGAATGAAACAACGAGTGGAAATGCAATATATTAGAGCCAGTCTGTTTTTCATTTACTAATCAAAACAGCAAAGATGAATACTTGAACAGTATTATTTTGTGATATCAGATGTTATCCTTGTTTCTTTCACACTGATATCTGACTGTGTTAAAGTCGCTTAACATGGATAATGCTATCGCTATCGATAGCAGGACTAAATTCTCTATCAGAGTTTTCTACATATTTGCAAGAACCTGTGGTGACAAACAGATTAAGGTGCAAGGGTAAGGAGGGATACTTGAAAAGTGCACATATTAAAAAACTGAAAATGTTGTTGAACTTCCCCCACAGGTGTCTCTACGGCCTTACCATTCTAGTAGCGCTCAACCTCTTCACGTCACATTGCAGAACTGGAGTTTATGGTCAGTCATTTTACACCCGCTGTCACGGTCGGGTATAAAAGTCAACACAGGCACTAATGACTTCATTTACATAATTTTCCTCTACGGGGTTCTATAATTTAGGTTATTAAGTAAAATAAGCCCTTTGGACGAAGAGTGCACAGGAAAAATGGATTTTCGACTGTGTGTTTGTGTGCATGTGCGTTTGGGCATCTCTCTTCCAGTCCAGCTGGTATGTGACAGTGCTGCCATGGCAACATGGAAAGCCGTCACAGCCAAAATGTCTGTTATTAGACTTGCAGATATAATTGTCCTTCTGTTTAACCCTTTTTGTCTTTCTATTCTTTGTTCTGTTTATTTCTCTCCAAGCGATTATCAATTAATCTGCCCATCTGTTGATCTATCTATTCTCCTTCAGCCCCTCGATCAATCTTTCTGTTCATCAGCTTTTGTATCGATCCATCCTCTCCCGTTGCTCACTCAATCTTTCTGCTCATGTGGAACTTCTATCTATCTATCTATCTATCTATCTATCTATCTATCTATCTATCTATCTATCTGTGTCACACAGTGGGTGCCTGCATTTTTTTCTTACCTTTCAAAGGAACCGCCCAAAAGCATCAGCAAGGTGCAGAGAGACACATATAGAAGAGAGAGAGGGAGAGAAAGACAAAAGACTATTATTAGAAAAGAATATAGTGGAACATGCACAACTCAGCAGTTCTCTTGCACTGTGTTTCAGCGTCATCTTGGTTCAACATGAGCTCGAAATGTCAAAACCAGTCACTGAGAAATATTTGTTTTAAAAAAATTTAATTGAAATGTTAATTGTTATTATTATAAAATCAATGCAACTATTGATTCGTGATTAGAAAATACTACAAAAACATGACATTGTGTAAATCATGAAATTCCACGCAAAAAGCCTTGTTTGGGTTAAAGGTCAAAGGTGACCACGAGGCCCTGATGAAGAGGTCATCATGTCATCACACACACTTCCACAACGGAGCGAACGCCACCCACTTCCCTTTGTTTTTCTCTGACCCCTTAAAGCACACATGGATGCCCGGACACGATGTATAAACGCACACTCGGTGTGTAAAAACAGCTGTGTAGTTAATTATGCTCTGTGTGTGAGTGTAATTAGGTGGTAATTATCATCATCAAGACAAACGTGGGCTTACAATTCTTAAAAAACCACAGTGTCCTGTCAGCTTTGCATGTGTGAGAGAGTGTGTGTTTGTATACAGATACACACGTGTTTGCGCGTTTTCACATCCACACGTGAACCATACACAACACCTAGTGTGCATTTGTCCACACACCTGTGTCTTTGAGCTGTTCTTTTCAATACGTTTGCGTGTTTTGTGTGTCACTCCTCTTGCATAGTTTTGAATGTCCTACTGCAGTTTTATCGTTTAAAGCCTGTGTGTGTGTGCGTGCGTGTGTGCATACTCCTCTACAGTAAACTCAATATGGCAGGGTCAGCTCTGCAGAAAATGGTCCATTGAGCAGCAATTACATTCTGCTGCCAAGGACTCTCTGCTTGACTCTTGCCTTTTCTATGGAGCTTTACGTAAAACCGCTGAGCCCACACACAAACAAAGACGTGCGTGCACACACACACGTACGCAGATACACACTTGTGGAAGAGAGGATAAAGGAAGAGACTGAGAGCAAGAGTGGAGGAGGTGTGACTAATCTTCTCTTCCTCTGTTTGGAAAGACTGGAGGAGATGAGCGAGGGCTGTAAAATCATTTTGACGGGGAGGATTAAGACACTAACATACACACACACATATACGCGCGCACGCACGCACACACAAACATACACACACAGACACATGCACAGGTATGCTCTCCTTCTCACACCAAGACAGACCAATATCTCTCACTGATACACACACATATGGGGAAATACTGCTACATCCTTGGCTCCAACATGTGAACGCAAACTCAGGTTTTCTCTCTCTCACATTTATTATTATCATTTTAACACACCTACACACGTGCTCACAAGTTCCTACACCAACAAGTATACAAAATAACAACTGCACCTGGCAGTAACTTGGAACTCATCTCACATTGTGTCTGATGCGGCCAAATTTCACTAACATCTGCCACGAGGATTGGATTTTTCTTTCCCTTATGATGCAAATTGTTACACTGTCGCCACTTCTTCTTGTAATAATAAAACCCTTAAAGGCTCCATGTCATTTAAATTTCATGTGCTCATATCCACCACAGGATAATGTTCTTCACACAGATGTGGGTTAGTTGGACCAGTTACACTGGATAAACTTGAGGGCTAAATCAAGCTACAAAGTCACAACAGGGAGCTCTTTTTGGCTCAATTTGAGTTGGTGATGGTGCGAGCTGCCGGGTAAACGGCAGGTTGGACCTGCTTCGCTGTAGTCAGACTTAACAAAGCTCAAATTAAAAAATTATGCATGTTATTTGTAAACAAAGAATATAACTATTTTGGGCAATTAAGACCTACAATGCATAAAAATGTAAAAATGGGCTGTGTACCATGTCAGAGTTAACCCCCTGCTGGGCCTACATACTGGGATGCTAATCTATCTTAATTATCCTGCTGTTTCCGCCATTTTCACACACAGAAAAACAGAGTGGATGAGTTCATGTACTACAAATGAATATTTAAAAAGTTTGAAAAGACCCTTTGCAGTTTTTTTTTTATAGATTTTTTACATATTTTTTACACTTAAATGTTTCAGATCATTGAACAAATTTTAATATTACACAAAGATAACCTGAGTAAATACAAAATGCAGTTTTTAAACAACTGCAAAAGTTATCCAAACCCACAGGGCTGCCTAAATCTAATAACTGGTTGGGCTACCACTGGTAGGAAGAACTGCAAAAGTACGAAAACCTTCCAAAAAGTTCTACTTTTCTCCGGTTAGTCCACGCAACGTTTTCTCAAAAGGTTTAGAAATAATCAGGCTGTTCATTTGTTGATATTGGATCTCACCCTGGAGTCCCAAAGCCCTTAAAATGTTTTATTTTTAAACCCTTTCCAGTCTGATAAATGTCAATGACTGTTTCTCATCTTGTCTGGAGTTTCTTTGGATCGTTGCATGATGTGTTGCTTGTTGACCGTGAAGAATACTTCACTTTGTTAGACAGATTCAACTTAAGTGATTTCTTGGTTTAACAGGTCTGGCATTAATCAGGCTTTGGTTTGGCTACTGAAATTGAATTCAGCTGTCCAAAGAATCTGGCTAATCACAGTTAATCCAGGTTTTAACAAGAGGAGGCAATTATTTTTTTCCAAACAGGCGCAGTTAGGTTCGGATGACCTTTTACCTTAATAAATGAAACCGTCATTTTAAAACTGAATTTTGTAGTTATTCAGGTTATTTTTGTGTAATATTAAAATATGAACAGTTACGTGTGAAAAATATGCAAAAAATTAAGAAATCAGGAAGAAGATAAATACTTTCTCATGACTCTGTACTATAAATTGTATCTCATCTAAAACCATTTCCTGTATCTGAAGAAGACCAACCATGGTATGGTGATCTGATATAACCTATGTTGGTTTCTCTTGGATGTTTGAAATCTGTGTGTGTAATTATGACCCGGTGGACCCTGCAGTGCAGTGGAGTCCCAGCAAGCAAAGTTTTAAATCAATTACCCAAAGCATGCTTGTCATGTTAATAGCCTAAATAATGACTTTGGTACGTTCAGGTGTTCCCGTGAGTCTAAATGCTTGAGTACAGAAGTGTCCCAGACACAGATCTTTGTCGGTGACGTTAAAAAATATAGGCTGAGCATATTTTTTAAGCAGGCCAAATAAAATGTACTAATTAGGTGAAGAAGACAGGATATCAGACACAGGAAGGGAATAGAAAATTTAGTCCATTTTCAAAATAAAAGTCCTCTAAACGCTTCACTTCTGAAACAGTAATGGTGTAATTTAAAGCTTATTTTTACAAGGTAGGATAGAATAAATATATATTAAAATTCACATACAGAAATGTCTATAGCTGAAATATATGGAGTGTCCTGTGTGTTCTTTTACAGAGACGTTGAAAAACTTTGTGAAAATGAAGCTAAAGTTCTACATTTGAACGTTTGGCAGCACGAGTTGTTCAAGTATGACCAACTGCTGGGTCGAACAGGTTACAGCAGGGTAAAATGACAGAAGACACAAATATACTCACCATCCATCCAACACGCATACACACACACACACATACACACACATGCCCTTGCATCCTGTCCATCTCTCAGCGCCACAGCAAGAGGGCCGTTGCCAGGATACAGGGACTGCGTGTGTGTTTCCTGTTAGATCAGTCAAAGGAGGAGAAATGAAATTTTCTGATCAAGCTGTCACTTTCCTGTCATTTTACAGCCTCTGATCTCCCGTTCATGCTTCTCTGAATGCATGCGTGTTTTGAGAAGTGTGTTTGCCTGTAAGCCGTGATATGTGTTTAAGCACATTGGATGCAGTCTTGCATCTCCCTCTACTCCACATTAGTTAAATGCCAAATACATAATTAACATTTATCTTATGTTTCCTGGCACCGAATGACATAATTCTGTTGACATTTGCTATGTCAGTCAAGCATAATTTAACTTTGTGTGTTTGTCTTTTTTTTTAAATAAAGATATCAGGTGAAAAATTCAAGGAAGTTAAAAAAAAAAACCAAACGGGTTTTGCAGACATTTCAGCCTGATTTCAGAGTCATGAAAGACAAAATAAATATGCCTTTATAGAAAAAAAAAAACACTAGACCATTCTCAGACCTCATCTTTAAGCTCCCCCATGTGAATTACGGTGGTTGTTTTGGAGCTCTCCTGGAATCTTACCTGAGCTGACCTGAGAAAGAGTTGAGGAGTAAGAACATAGCATTGAAATGTGGTTTCTGGTATTCTCATCAGTGGAATTAATACGAGAATATTCACTGCAAAAAGAAAAACAAATATCGTCCCCCCCAAAAATGAAATGTGTGCGCTTCATAGATTCATTAGAAACAAGCACAACATTTCAAGATGCGTCTGTGTCTGTGGTGGCAGGAATATCTGCAGAAATTCTCCCACTGCCAGTACACATATCTGGCAGAATACTTACAATTATAAAGCAATATAAAAGGCTTTTTGCTTCTGCACAACGCTGCAACAATACTGAACAGAATACACGCGAAAACTTTCTTTTTAAACCCAAGCTTTTTGATCTTCCTTTGTTTTTATGGCATAGTTAGGGGGGGGGGGGGAGCAGAAAAAGCTTCTGGTTTTTTGAAGCACATGTTTTGTGCTTTGGTTTTTGTGTTTTTTGTTTTTTCTCTTCTCTTTAAGAAAAACCGTATGATCGGATGAGTCAGACTCAATTTGAGACAAGGCACTCGAGAATTAGGAAGCTGTCTTTTATACTAAAATCAGTCAGGGGTCTTTTTAAATGTTCTCCGCAGGCTGCTTAGGACGATTCCTCCAAACTCCAAAGATATTTTTGGGTGAATTTTAAGGCAGGATTTAGAAGATTTCTGCATTTAACAGGGATTAATGCAAAGACAAGATCAAAATGTTTCAACCAAACGCTAAAGAGTGGGTTGAGTTTAATGTAGGAAATCTCCCCAAAAAACTGGCTTAAACCTGCAAGTGATAACAGAGCTGCGTACAGCACTCGTCGCTCTGATCGGAGGGTTACTGTGACTCATAGGTCAGCGTAGTTCGCTCCACTCAGAGGAGCTGCTACTAATCTTTTACACCCACATAACCCCCACTCGCATTTAGATCTTTGTTTGAAGGAGGCCGCGACACACAAGGCAAAATCAGGATCTGCGACGCATACGCGGGAACAATCATTTACATAATAACTGTATTCATCAGAACGCTCTACTGAAAGGAGGAGAGTGCTGATTAATTCCTCACTTACGCCTTGATTTCCCTTTGTTTGAATGACACGCACAAAAACACAGAGGGACACCTTACACCTTATTAAGCAAAAAAAACAAAAAACAAAAACCCACCCGGTCATAAAGACATCTATCATTCCACTAGTTGTTTTTAATATCACTCATTCAACTTCCAAGGTAAGAGCAATTTTACATTCTTTGGTTGTTTCCACGGTTACTGAGAGATGACTAACTCTAACAGGTGCTTTTTTCCCCCCCTATTCTAACTAATTTCACTTCTTTCTTTCTGATATTTTTACTTGCAGGAGGATTTTGGCTCAGCACTGTCACACGGTGCACTCAATGTTCTTCCTGTTGGCATTAACAAAAAAATAATAATTAAGAAAAACTATAATGTGGCACTGCAAAACAGCACAAATGCAGACAAGAGTCCATTAAATATCATCCACAGAATAACCCCAAAAAGCAGGCTTTGCAGAGGAGGTTACTTAGATGGCAGAGTGCATTTGTCAGGACTCTCTAGTGGCCAAACCATGTCATGGAGGCACTATTTTTAAATTATAAAATTGACAAAATGACCACACACAGGAATATTTCATTTGGCTATTAGATAACTGTCAAGTTATGGTGCTTTATCAACATGATGCAAAAATCTAATAACATTTGCAACATCTTCCCGGTCGTCCACTACCATAAATTTGAAAAAGGTCCTGTCTAAAAATGGTTGTGGTCTGACTGCAAAATTGCAGAGTGGATACGAGAAAGGCAGCTGTAGGAGAACTGTTATTTCCACCTCCTAAAGACCTTCTATTAGAAACAAGGAAATTTCTATATTTAAGTTAATGCGTGCGTCTGCTATTTGATTGACAACTTATTTAGTTATGAAATGTCTGCGTTCACCACGTAGCGTCCGCTTGAAATAAAAAAGACTATAATTAAAAAGTACCTGCACACTGTGTCATCGTGTGCTGCACAGTAACATTTTCTGTCACAGAACGTAAACCATGTCCCTCTGTGTACGCAGTATGAAGCTGTGGTCTGTAGCTTTATAATATTGTGGCCGGTTAGAGTTTGTGATTATAGATAGATATCAAATGTAGAAATCAAATGTTTCTACAGGGTAACAAGTTTCTTTAAACAAGCTCTGCTTTGTTAAAAAAAAAGTCAACAAAGGCCATCCATCCATCCATGGCCATTTTCTTCTCCTGATTTAAGTTAAATCAGTGGTCACGCAGTTACACACAACAGTGTTAAGTAAGCCTTAAGAAACAGTTTCATTTAATTTGAGTCATTTGTGTTATTTCAGTAAATACTGTGTTTTGTCAGGTTAACTCAATGGCTTTTTGTTAAGTAGATTCAACATTTCAGAGTCAAGCGCAGTCAATTTCTCAGGAGTTATTCAACAAACTTGTCTGGAACATCTTGACGGTAACTTTTTAAAATGAATTAAAAAAAACCAGGTTTCAATCCAGCTTGAACTGATTATTGAACTGATACAATTTCCGGTGTACATGGGTTAGTCAACATGCATTTTGCACAAAAAGTGAGATAGAATGTGAGAATGTGTTTTTATTGGATTAAGCAGAAGCAGAACATCCTCTATTAGCTGCCGTAAAAAGCGTAGCATTTCTGGATGTGGCATTTCTGCTTTATCCCTCATTCAGATAATGAAATAAATCTAATCTCTGCGTGTGAGACTCGTGCATGTGTGTAGGTGCTACGTCTGAACTTCTCTGCATTGTCCATGAACATCTCTCAGCTACTGCAAACAGCGCCGATGCGGTCTCGTCTCTCTGTGCTCCCCCCCCCC